>KN483511.1:5892-102000 GCA_000787095.1 Periophthalmodon schlosseri | reverse complement strand
ACCATGGAGATCCTGCTGGCAGAGCTGAACGCTGAGAGGACCGCCAAGAATGAGGAGATCCAGAGGCTCAAGGTAGTCTTCGTTATAATGCTGTGTTTCTTTTTTTACTACCGGTACTTGTTTTAATTTTTTTTTTCAATCTTTTATGTTTTGTTTTTAGACTCAACTAACAGAAAAAGAAATGGTCCGATTGGAGATTCAGGCGTTGGTGGATCAGTTTTATTCTAAGCAAACACAAACCCCGGATCCTAATGGGTTGGTTCTTTATTATCTGTATGTGTACAGAAAAGAAGGCATAGTGATAAATGCATGAACCTCTTTTTATTACAGTGTGGAGTTGAGTGAAGCTATTAACAAGTCTATTCTAAAAGAACTACAAGATGAGAAAGCAGATAAGGTTTGCATATTTGAAACAATCAAAATGTGTTTTAAAATTGTTTTTAAATGTGATATCTAATAAAACTAACACATATCATCTTGTCACTCTTGAATAGAACACTATACTGCAGAAGCTGTCAGACATGCAGAAAAAGTAAGTTAGATCTTGGTTTTGCCACAGCAGGTGTAGTGTGTATTTGTGCCCTTTAAGGTTAAATGTGTGTTCAGAATGCAGGCTCAGGAGTCTCTGCTGGCCCAGTCCCAAACCTGTGTCCAGGAGCTCACCTCTGAGCTGAGGAACCGCTGTTTGGAACTAAGGGACTTGAGCCAGAGGGTGCAAGATGAGGAGAAGCTTCTCCAGGTCAGACACAAGTCATGGGGGTGACTCACTGACCTCTTTTAAGCACATTTATGTGCTCATTGCTCATTTATGTTGTTTTACAGGAGAATGAGGTTCTACGTAAGCAGAATGTTCAACTGTCAGAAGAAAATGGAAAACTTGTTGGGCACAAAAATCACAAACAGAGGATAGAATATCTGGTGAAGTTAAAGAAGGACAACACCAAGCTTCAGGAGGTTTGCTGGATTGCTCTGATGCTTTTGTTGATTTCTATGATCTTACATTTTCATATTCTTTGTTTTTTAAAGGAAAATGAAAAGCTGAGGTCCGAGCTCAGTTTGCTACGAGAAAACATTGGATGTCTCCCAGCTCTGCCAGCAGAGTTGTAATTTATATTATAAAACTATGATTTCCCTTTTTATTCTTTTTTTATATTTTAGAATCAAAAACTGAAAGACGGGGCATTTGTTTTTATTTGCATAATTAAACTGTGGAGCTGTACAGTAGTATTTCAACATTAAAATTGTGAATAATGTGTCTCATTGCTTTGTTTTTGTCTCGTTGTTTCTATATTTTGGCTTAATGCATGGTCTACCTATCATAAGGCTGCAAGTCATTTTGAGATGTGTGCAGTTCTGCGCGTAAACAGTGGGTGGCGATGTGGGTCAAGTGCACAGACCTTGGCCCACATTAGACCTTAGCTCTGCACGTGTTCGAGAAAATTGACATCTAACTTAAACACAATGAAGAAGGTTTTTACCAAAGAGCAAATATCGGACTGGTTCACGTCCGGAACCACATTTGCTAACGTCAAACTTACAGATGAAGTCACTGAAGGGAAGTTGCACACTAAAGATGATTGGTGAGTGAAGTAGCTAACTCCCGCGTGACCGCTAACAATTAGCTTCATTGTAAAGGCAGCGGCCCGTACAGAAATTGTGCTTGCCACTGTCATGTCTATCTAATCAAGTTTATTACACCAACTTACACTACACGGCCTGATAACAAATGAGGCGGTGTGTCTATGTAGAGAAAGTGGGTAAAACATGAAATGCCTAGTGTCAGGGTGGAGGCCATTGTAGAGACTGGAGAGTGTAAATCCCACAGTAAAGCCTTTCTTCTTAACGTTTTACATGAGCACAGATGGGTGGTTTAAAATAAATGAAGGCAGTGATAACAATTAATCAAACATAGCTGTTCAACTTTTAAGTGGTCAAAGGAATATTATTTAAATTGCCCCCTACAGGGAAAGATCATGTAATCAATAGGTTTGCGAGTCATGATGCATTCACAATTGGCCATTGGCTATTTCTGTAACATTTTATATAAGCCAAGTTCCGTTTACAATTAGCTGTAGCCTTGGCACTGACAGACCTCAGTCATTTCCCGTTGTATCCAGTTATTCAGTAGCCCATGTAGACAGCCGCTATTGCATCAACCTTGCTGACTGCTGTGCTCTCAATGGGACCAGTGCACAAGTTGTGTCAGGGCAAGTTGAATGACATCTTGGAATACATCTTGATTCACCAAACTCTCAACTCCTCAATTACAAATGGAAGAAGACAGAGCGGACCCCCACATCTGCACTGCTCTAGTAAAAAGGCATAGCCCGGCAGAGCTGGTGGGCTTTAATTAACCCAAAAAGGCCCATGCACAAATCTCCCCAACTTTAAACCACCCACCTGAACAAGCGACTTGATTTCAACCAGGGATCTCCAACCTTTTTTCTCCGGGAGCTACTCTTTGTAAAATGAAAAAGAGCTACTAATTGTAGCAGTTGCAAGAAATTGAGTAAATATAAGGGCCCCAGTAAGCCTTAGATGGGGTACAGTTAGATGCCTATAAAACATAAACTGTTACCCATTTATTATTGCACAAAGTTAGGCATCAAAATGATACATTTACAATGGTAATAATTAATTAATACATTATTAGATATTTAGCACAATACGTATAATTCAGAATTCTTGGCAAGTTGCTTGGAAGGGAGTGGAGAGCGACTGGTTGGAGACCCCTGATTTAGGCTATAACACACTCAACTTCTTAAACAGTGGGAAGCAATCAGAGACGACAGAGACAGCCCCCAGAGATTGTCTTACAGATTGTGACGATAAAGGGAGTACAGCAACCTCAAAAAGTAAGGCACAAAGTTCTCCCATAAAAGAGACTCAGAAAAGTAAGTATTGTAGTTTGTATATTTCATTTGGTATATTTGCTTGTTTTTTAATGTCTTATTGTGACATATTAGGTAGCACACCACCTACATTGACCAAGTATGAGTACCCCAGCCTGCCAATTACCAAAAACAGACAGAAGGTAAATATCTTATGATGCTATTTCTAAATAAGTGATAGTGGATCCAAATTAAATGTAATTATTCCTCCGACAGTGATAGTGAGTTCTTTAGAGTTTGTTATAAGCTGGACTTCAGGCATCAACATTAAAGATCAAGACCAGCCAAACACCAGTAATTATGTATTTCTGCCTTGTGCTCTATAGCTTATATCCCTTATAGAAAACAACTCTGTCGTGATCATTCAAGGAGCCACAGGCAGCGGTAAGACCACCCAGGTGCCACAGTACATTTTGGACCACTACAACGAGAAGAACACCTCATGCAACATTGTGGTCACCCAGCCTCGGAAAATTGGTGCCACAAGCATTGCCCGATGGGTTGCTTCACAGAGGAAGTGCACCTTAGGCAGTCTAGTTGGATATCAGGTTTGTGTTGAGGTGAATTATTGATTGATGTAGGTTTTGGGTCATAACAGCCAGATATGAATGAGCAGTGACTGGAAACTTCATTTGATAACGATTGATAGCTTTCCAACAATATTAAAAACATTATGTAAATAACATTATTATAAAAGTATTATAAATATTTATGCTAATATTACTAACATGTTTATATTTTATGCCATATATTTCTTTAGTATTACTACTGTGTGCTGTGTATACTTGAGGAATTATTTGGTGAAATGTATGTAACAGTGTAACAGTTGTAAATTCAGTTTGACATTGGCTCTTGTCAGGTGGGACTAGAGAAGATGGCCACAGAACACACTCGTCTGATCTACATGACCACTGGAGTGCTGCTCCAAAAGCTGGTTGGAGCAAAGTGCCTCACAGAGTACTCTCACATCTTTGTGGATGAGGTAAACTGTAATGTAATGTTGATGTCTTTGCCTGATTACTTAATCAAGATTTAAGCTGCTAGTCTTGGAACTGTACTAGGTTCATGAGCGCACTGAGGAAATGGACTTTCTCCTCCTGATTTTGAGAAAACTCCTCCACTCAAACTCTCGTTATGTAAAGGTAATACAGCATTATGTTATTTTATTTTGTAAGGCATGACTCTTTCTGACTCAGTTATAATGCTTTGACAGATCATCCTCATGTCTGCCACTATCAACTGCAGACAGTTTGCTGAATACTTTAGCACCTCTGTCCGGGGGAAAATGAACCCAGCCTATGTGTTTGAGGTGGAGGGTGCTCCATATGCTATTGATGAGTTTTATTTGGAAGACCTCCAGCACCTGTTTCCTTATAGAGTAAGCGTGTGTTCTGTAATGTGCCTTATTCTGTTGTGCACAAAGACTAAGGACAGTTGTTCTGTCAGACCGAGCTCCCTCATCCAGATGATCCTTTCATTTCTGTGGACATGTATAACATTGCCATCAGCCTCATTCAGAGTTTTGATGAAGTGGAGGGTAAAGATTGCAGGTACCACCTTCAAAGCACTTAAAACCTGAAAAAGTCAAATATGAAATAGCAAAAAATGTGTGTGTGTGAGACAGTCAAGGGGACTTCAGAGGAACCTCCACAGAGCGAGGCAGTGTGCTGGTTTTCCTCCCTGGATTACATGAGATATGCTACATGCAGGAGGCCTTGTCCAAGTTTGTCCATAAAAGGTGGGATTTGTCCCGTAACCATCACTTTGGAAGAACCTGCACATGTCTTTATTTTAAATCTTTCATCAGACTGCAGGTGTATCCACTGCACTCCACTGTGACCCTGGAGGAACAGAATGGGGTGTTTTTGTCCCCTGTACCTGGATACAGGAAGGTAAATACAGGTTACTATACTGTATTTGAGCATTATAGTGTTGGTTTTGCATCATCTCTTGAGCTGTGTTGTCAGGTCATCTTGTCTACAAATATCGCAGAGAGTTCAGTCACAGTTCCAGATGTCAAATATGGTCAGTATGCTTTTCATGTGCTCTCAGTGTTCTGGTTTTATCTATTATTGTTACATAATTCTAAACACTTTTTATAGTCATTGACTTCTGTCTGGCACGTCAGCTAGTCTGTGATCCAGACACTAATTATCAGTCCTTGCGACTAACCTGGGCATCCAAAATCAACTGTAATCAGCGAAAAGGTAAAACATTGAATCTGTGTGTCCCTTTTCCAAATCTAAGCTCTGCCCTGTGTGCAGGCAGAGCTGGCCGGGTGTCAAAAGGATTCTGCTACCGCCTGGTGACCCGTGACTTCTGGAAGAATGAGATTCCTGATTACATGATTCCAGAGATGCTGGTAAAGATGCCTCTTCTGTCGTGTTTTTATATTTAGTAAAAATAAGTGTCTCAAGCTGTTGACTATTCCCTCAGCTTGCCCCCTTGGCCACTATATTGTTGAAGGTGAAGCTCCTGGACATGGGTGATCCCCGCTCAGTTCTGTCCACAGCTCTCTCGCCTCCAAACCACAACGACATTGTGAGGACTGTACTGCAGCTTAAGGAGGCAAGCAAACTGAAAACTAGAAGTCTCATTTCACTTCATGTTTAACTGTAAGATGGTTTAATCAGGCATACACTTCTTGTAGATGGGAGCACTGTCAACCGTCAGTGAGGCCTGCTGTCAGAATGAAGATGGGGAGCTGACCTTTTTGGGCCGAGTACTGGCTCATCTGCCTGTGGACTTGTACCTGGGAAAAATTATCGTCCTGGGGCATGTCTTTGGATGTCTGGAAGAGTGTCTCATCATTGGTCTGCGTATTAATGCCCACTCTTCTACATACTGCCTAAAGGAAAGTACTACTGAATACAGTTATTCTTCTTCCTTATCTGCAGCTGCCTCACATTCTATGAAAAGCTTCTTTGCCATACCATCCATGCAACAAGTCGCTGGCCAAAGGTCAGTTAGTGTTCTTTAAATTTGGAGGTAATGATTCAACTTGTCAATATAAATGTAAACGTACTTTTCACAGGAGTAAGTTGTCTTTTGCGCATGGCACACCAAGTGATTCCATTGCATTTGTTAATGCCTTCAAGGTAAAGTGGAAGTCAACAAAAAGTTCTATTACTTGAAAAATGTTCACAGTAATCCTAAAATGTATTGCTTCCTTTAGGCCTGGTATTCTTCCAAAAAGAAAGGACAACTAAGACACCCAAAGGTAAGCAACAGAGTGTACCTGCATATTTGTGTAATTATACAAAATAATACTTTATATAAATATATTTAGTGTAGTACAGTGACGTTCCAAAAAAGGCTTGAAAGTTGGTGCTCTTGCTTGTACTTTCTTTCAGGATGAGCTGGACTGGGGAAAGGAGAACTTCATACAGATTAAAAGAATCAGAGAGGTACTCGTATAAGTTTAGTGTTGTAAGGATCAGTGTACACCAAGGCTTTCTCCTCACCATCATCTGTCGTCATTGTGTTATTCATTATTAGGGGTTTAACAAGAATGCCTTATGCTCTACAATATACTCTGAAACAATTCTCTTAATATTTTAGTAGGTAGTCTAGAAGTTGCTTAAAACCTCCATTAGATTTATGTTAAACTATGTGCAAATATTCCTAGATTTTTTTTACTCATGCCTAATTTCTGTGAAGGCATTCTTTAATACTAACTGAAGGAGCAAATTATCTGTAATTCTCTTCAGGTGGCAGAGCTGTTTGAAGACCTGAAGAAGCGTGTGTCGCAGTTCAACATGCACATCCCTGAGAGCAGCCAGCCCCTAGATTACACCAGCACACACCAGCAGAAGTTCATTCTACAGGTGAGCTGTGCTGCTAGCATGGTCAGCTTCTGCAGTGTGCCTACATGAATTTTACAAGATGATCTTAAATGCTGTTGCTGCTTCTCTGGGCTCAGGTGGTCATTGCTGGAGCATACTATCCCAACTACTTTGTTCAGGGGGAAATCGATGAAGACCTTGCCTCTAGAGAGCTGAGCGGCTTTAGCCCCAGAACAACTGTAATGGTAAAGGTTGTAATGTTTGGAGTTCACTTTATTTTTATGCACCTTTTACCACATATGTTTTTAGGTGAGGAATCTTCCCCCGTACAGTTTTCTCTACTACAAACAGCTGCAGTCTCTCTTCCGCCTGTGTGGCCTGGTCAAAGCCATTTCTTTTGACAACTCCAGGTATGTTGTCACTTTGCCTTTTCCTGCTCAGCCTCAGTCTGGGACAGTGTGGGTGTTTTCAGGGCATATGTGGAGTTTACCAGGCATCCCCAGGACTCTGGAGTGCTGCCTAGCGTCTCCCTGGCCCTCCTCCTGTGCCAACAGAGTCCTGCCCTTGAGCTGTCTGTGTACCCCATTGACCAGATCGAAATGTCTGCTGGGCATAGGAACGTCACTCACCTCAAACGTGGACGGTAATCTTCAAAACACATTTGTGTTTTAATATTCATGAGTTTTTCTTTCTCAAATTCAAACAAAGTTGTAGACCAGCCATACAGAATATTGTAACTACTCTGGGTGGGTACGTTGTTCTTCTTGCCTAATCTTAACTTAAATTAACCCCTGTCTTTTCATTGTAAAACATGTTGTAGATCTAATACTGAAAGATTTACCTCATGGGGACCTCCTTTTTGGTCCCCACAAAGCAAAAGGTCCACATGAAGCACAATGTGCTTAATAGCGAATACCCTTACACACATACACACACTAGTAACCCATCAACTTGAAACAAGTCAGACTTGCAATTACCATTTTATTTATCTATCACTGTATGTTGTGCATTGTTGTCTAGGGTCAGTGTGGACTTCCAGACCCAAAGCGTGTCCCCCATTGGGCTCATAAGTGATGAAATTGACCCTAAAAAGCTTCCTTCAAACCACATGTTTGTTGTCAACATCACTGAGGTCAGTCTTAACACATGCAGCTCATAGTAACAAATTGTAGATGTATTCGGGACAACCGTTTTGTTTGACTGTTCTGGTTGGTATAAACCTGTGTCCCAGGTGGTGGAGGTGGGTCACTTCTGGGGGTTCCGTGCAGATGAAGCCAGCATGGAGAAGCAGCGTCACATGACTTCAGAGATAAACCGTCGTCCTCTCCAGCCAGTGTCAGTGTACTCCAACCTTGTTTGTCTGGCCCCATACTCTGAGGTCAACGACCAGAGCATGTACTACCGCGCCAAGGTCCTGCACATGCGTGGAAACACTGCAGAGGTAGGTCTGGTTTTTTATGTCTTTTTAATATTATTTTTGTTAAATATTGTACATATATGTAAATCTGTCCTATTAACTGTCCTATTATTATAACTATTGTAGGTGTTCTTCTTGGACTTTGGAAACACATTGGTGGTTCCTTGCAGCAGCCTCAGAGAGTTACCCCCTGACCTTCTGTCTGAACCATTTCAGGTACAATTCCCTCTGTGTCGTTTCCTCTAATGAGTTTCTTATGTCTGCTGCTGCTCCTTTCAGGCCCAAGAGTTCCAGATCATGGGAATGCGTCCCTCAGCCCAGTCCATAATTCTAGGCAATCCGTGGAGCAGCAGATCCCGGGATCGCTTTGTCACTTTGGTGAAGGGCCACTCTTTAATTGTGTCCCTCTACTCCATCCTCCATGGAGTGATGAGAGTGGAGCTGCTCATCAGCACAGACACCTTACAGTCCAGTATCAGAGACATTCTGGTGAAGGAAGGACATGCCGAGAAGGCTGATGAGAGCTTTGAGTCCAAGGTAAAGGAGGGTGCTTAGTTTGGGTCATAATTATCAGACAATGTGGTGGGGTCTAAATCTTCTGCACCTCCTTTTACTTTTAGCAAAATCATGAGGTGCTCATGTCTGTGTACAAGGACATGAAGGATGGAACTTATGTGAGCAACTCCACTGGTACATCATGGCAAGAGCGCAAACAAGAGGAGCAGGAAGTTATTAACAGTCTCCTGGAACACTTCAGCAAGGCCCACCTGAATTTCTCCAAGACAAAGGCTAGATACCACATAACTCACACATTTTACAAGAACTTGATCTTAACTTTACATGTTTATCCTTTTTGTTAAATGAGCATTACCTTTGCAGTTGTGGGCACTTATTAAATGTCCTGTATTTAATGATCACACTCATACTACCTATGTGTTCCTGTATACTGAACTTGGACTGACTATGTGATCTTTATTTTATAGGTGCATTTGCATGGACCATATAGCCCTAATAAGATCTGTTTCAACAGCCTAAACCACAAGACTTTGTACAAGTGAGTGGATCATGCTGAATGTTCCAACAGAATGACCAGAAGTTCTGTGTGTGTGATCTTGTTCAGGACGGTTACCATAGAGAGGACCAGCATTAATTCCTTGGCCATAAATGAAAATCCTCACTACAAACACCAGAGGATGCTGGTGGCTGGAACAGTCTCTGTCAACTCCACTGGTACTGCCCCAAGATGATCAGAAAAAATATTGTACCTGTTTGATGTTTTTGAATATTGAATCTTTGTGTAGGTACTCGTATTCTTCTGAGAGAAACCACCTTGATGCCCGACATCCCTGGTCTGCCTGCCCTCATCACTATGCTCTTCACTCCTGTCATGGAGCTTCGGTGAGTGACATTGGCATCTTCCAGCTTTTATGTAACTATGGAAACAGTTCAAGCTCATATGGGTCTGTGTCAGGACCAACGAGGAGCACACAGTGTACACTGGGGCTCTGTGTGGCCTGGGATGGAACAGCAACACACAGGAAGGCGTCCTTCCGGAGCATGACATCGAGCTGGCCTTTGATGTCAAGTTTGACGTGGAAGATATTACTGAGGTTAGTCTTCATCTGCTGGAATAAGCCATGAGTCCTGTCCTGAATTATACCACTAAATACAAATATAAACTTATGTTATCAGACTGTTTAGAGGGAAAGACTGACTAGAGTTTTGATTCATGGCCCGAGCCTGACTGTAAATAAATTACTGATAAATTACTTGTAATTTTGTCTGGGATATGAATATTTTTGGGCCTGAACTGAACTTCATTTACCATGGTGCAGTGATAAAGGGTATATATTTTCCTTCTCAGATCAATGCTCTCCGACTGGCAGTGAATCGACTGGTGTGTGAAAGGCCAAGTGGGACACTTCATCTTGGCCCTGACCGGACGGCCCAACTACAAGATGACTGCAGGGAGCAACTGATCAGGTCCTTAAGCGGACATTGTTTTGGATTGTAAATAATAGTCGGGTCTAATACTTGAGTTTATTGGCTCTAAAAATATTTTTGTATTGCAGACTATTCAGTAAATACCCAGCACGAGAGGTCACCTCTCCAATGTATTACAGTCTGAAGGAAAAATGGAACCAGGTGTGGCTCTCATAATTTGGTCATAGAACTTAATCCACACTCAACATGAAGGCTGCTGCTGAGTGATTTTACTTAAAATATTTTTCTTAAAACTTTCAGGTGGATCCGTCTCTCAAAATGGATATAGTCCAACCTGGGTCTAAGAAATCCAGAGGAGTCTTGTTCCAACTTCATCCTGTTACATTGTTGAACACTTGAAAGTTTTCCTGTTAGATTTGGAAGATGTTTTTCATTTCTAGTTTTGTGTATTGCTGACTTTGTTTACAGTTTATAAATATATAATTTATAGTTTTATAGCACATTTAAATAATTGATCTTTTCCTGTTGAGTTCATGTAAGAAAGAATACCTGTTGGTGTTAAGCATCTTATTAAAGGTTGGTTATGATTGTTTATTTTGTGGCACTTTTTAGTAAGAGATCTGCTGGGCTAGGCCAAATATTGAGTCACTAAACATGACATTCTTTCATGCATACACACAACTAAAACCGTGCCCATCTGGAGGCTTTTCCATTTATGTTTAGCTCACGTACTGCCACGTGACTGCCGTGTAGCTGACCCTGAATTTGCATGGCCATTTTCAGCACTTGCTGAAGCAGAATGGAACTGTACAGAAACACAAGTGGACTTACATCTAGGAACATTTATTTTCTTGTAATTAAATACATACTGTAAGTGCAAATAGTTAAAGAGTCCAGGGTCTTGAAGAACTACAGAGTATAGTTAAACATAGTACAAAGTTGGACAGTTATTCAAACAAGCCAAATATCACCAGATACTCCTTGTCGTCATAGTAGTACAACAGTACCTCAAACAATGTGTATTGTTGCTTATGAATATACAAAATCAAACTTTACAGTTACCACATCTATAAGACGCTTATTGTTGAGTTATTTTGTGCTTGGCAACATCAAATGGAAATATGTTGACATTTAGCTTTTCTGTTGGCATCAGAGTGCATGGACACAAGCTGCTCTGGGCCTAACATTCCAGTCTGTGGTAAGCACTGCAAAGCAAAAATATAGCATGAAAAACTGCACAAAAGATCAATTTTATCCAAGGCTTGACTTCATGCACATCATAATAAGCAACACAAATGTTATCTTTTTATCCTCAAGTTGTGTCTATAAACAGATGTAGTTGTGATTGTGTGTTAGTGTGGAACTGCTCTTGACAGGTGAAGTCCAGTGGATTAACACAGAGATGACTCTTCTCTGATGTAGCCCTACTCCTCCTTCCTCTTGGCCCCGGGAATCTTTGCTTGGATTCTAAACACAGAAAATGGCCACATTTAAAACATCACAATACATTTTGGCAATGGATGTGTGCTTTGCAAAAAAGTGTTTTACAAATTATAGTAACTCACTTTCCCACCACACCATTGACCTGTGTCCGTATCAATCCAACATATTGATCAATCTGCGCCTGCAGTAAGAGGATAACAGAATAAATTAACCTTTAACCAAATCAGACTTGGGCTGTGAGCACTGCGATCACAACTGGCCACCTACCTGATGCTTCTCATAGACCACAGGCATGGTGAACATGGAAACCACTCCTGGAGAAACAAATGAAAGTTAACAACTTAAAAAGGCCACAAAGAAAAAAAAAAAAGAAAATATAAGTAATTACACAGACATAAAATATAAGTAAGAGCTCACCGAGGATGAGAAGTGTGAGGCCATTGAAGAGAGCGCCCACGTAAGTGAGAAGCCACATCAAAACAGCAAACTAAAACATACACATGTACTGTTTTAAAGTTTGACTCAAGGCCTCTGATAATAACCCTGAATGAGACCCACCTTGAGTGAGTCGACCAGGTCCTGCACGAGGAACAGGCGGCGTAGCTCCTTCATACAGGTGTTGGTGTACAGCAGGATTTTGTCTGCGTATTTGCTTATCTGGTCCTGGGACAGAGTCATTTCGATCTCCAGGTAGGCTCTGGTGTGACAAAGGATTTATGAAGTGAAACTATACAGCTCATGTCACTTGTTTTTTCCAAGTGATGGGTGGTAAGAGATAATTCTATCCAATGGGGTATAATAAACCTAGAGAAATCATTGTCACATGCAGTTCCAGCAGCCATGTTCTGACTGTTATATTCTACACAAGAACTTATATGGAGCTGGACTTTTTATTTATAAATCTCTCTTAAATAATTTGATAATTGGACTTTTCCATACCATACTAATGTGAAAAAATCTTGGAAAATATTATTTTTACATTTTAGGACATACATTCTTTTCTAGACATATTTTGGTGTGAAGTAAACAGAATAATTATCAATGGCTGTGTCCATACAGTGTATAAGCATAAATAGTATATTTATATGTGTATTTCTTATTATACCTCATTGGTGTTTTTTATTAGAACTATCATATTCACATTCAGCATTTAAAAAAATATTCATTTATTACATAGATATTGTATAAGTAGACCTGTCATGATAATTATTATATCAAATTATCGTTCAATGTATGATATCTGGAACAATATATTTTGTATCGTGTGTACATTTTCTTTCCAATAATGGGGAGATTTTTGTTTGAGATTTGAGCTGTAAAGGGTTGAATATGTAACTTATATGATTAAATATTGCTTAATTCTGCTATTAATTTGTTGCAGCTCAGGCCTTTTAATGATATGGTTTTTTTTTTAATGGTTTACTGGGATTAACCTGCTTTATTGTTATTGTGTCAAAGGCATAAAGTAGTTTCAATATTATCCTTTGTTATATTTCTCTGTAGCAATATATCATGCTTCAAAATGTGTTATCGTGACAGGCCTATGGACGTTTGTTCTAAAGTTGAATTCTTCCAACTCACTTGAAAGGATGTCCTTCGTCAGTCTTCTGCACGGCCTGGAGCACAGACTTGTAGATCCTGAAGCTGATGGTGGCGGAGAGGGCGGCCAAGGCCAAGTACGCTGCCACACTGACCACGCTGAACTGTGTGAGGGAGAAGAGCAGCAGGAGCACACTGCTGAACACAGCTCCAGACTGTTTCATGTTCCTCCAGTAAAGCAGGTCCATCGCTACGAGAGACACAAGACAAGACCCGACTGAGTATTCTACACACTCCACACTGGGATCAAAGAAACAACCAGCTTCAGTAAATTCAATATTGGGATTCTTACTGTGTGCAGAAAATAATACAATAACAGACTTTGTTAAAACATGAAGGACAGAAGGCAGAAAATATATAAATGTAACAATACTGTACTAAAAAAACATAATCTCAAAATAGTATGGCTTTGACTTGAACTTCAAATCCATGGGTTTCAGGATAATTAAAAAAAATTAAGGCGGTTAACAATTTAAAAACTAAATAATTATATCTTTTAATAATAAAAAAATCCTCAAATCCTCCAATGTCATCTATAACAAAAACTCATGAAAAAGGCAAAGGCTTCAACTTCTCTGTTAATCTAAAAAGGTTTAGCCCTACATCTTTAGTCTCCATTAGAATTGATTTTGAGGCTTTGTCCTGGTGGAAATCTGGTTTAGACCTTTAAAAATATCCTTTTTTCCATTTGGCCAGGTCCTAAACACAGGGCCATATGACCACACTTTTTCAAAGAGTCAGAGCCCCTCGTCTGAACGCAGTGCTGTGCTGCACATTTGTTATGAACACGCTCCAACCTCACATTGGTACATCTGCCCTGTTCTCATACACACAGACACACGCACACACAGGTACACATCCAGCTGCACTTCTGGGACCTGTGATGACTGGCCAGCACTGGAGAGTGAGAGCACAAATAGAACACTATCAGCACTTTGATAACAGCTTGGAGTGACCTGCACAAACATGAGAGAGTGGAGTGACCGGGCATTAGAGGTGTCCCTACAGTCACTGAAATGTGAGCCACACTGTCTCTATAGCACATGCCTCAGTCTGCTGTGGTCACCCTCACAGCTTCTAATTGAATGCTCTAAATCAGGATGAGACATGTCACTAGGTTAACAATCTCTTCCATGTGGCTTCTGTATAATAAGTGTCAGTTCTAAATCATGAGATGAGGCTGGAGTTAGCATGCACTTCTCTCTCTCTTTGTCTTCCAGCTCTCCTGGGTTTTCTCCTCTGTGGGCTGCCTGCTGATCGGACAGCTCTAATTTTAGCTTTGGAGCTGTGAGCAGCATAGTGATGACGGCCATTTTTACTCTGAGCCAAAAGGAATCTAGTAGAAGTCATTGTGGCTAAAAGAGTAACTGTCTAATGTAGTAAAAGAGAAAGCTCTTGGACAGCTCAGTACTATGTACTGTAGTCTGTACAGTTCGTACATTAGCTCTGCTCCCACAGGTAACACACCATCACAGCACACCTGAGTTCTGAGGGCTCACACAAAAGCCTTGCGCCACATGATGACAATGACAGACTGAAGGAAGTACTGACCTGTGGCTCCCATGGCAAACAGAGAGAGGCAGCTGCTTTATCCACAGACAAAAGGAGAGCAGTGGAAGGGCTGGCTGAAAAGAGGGGTGGGGCCACACACACAGCCGCTAATCACAGCAGCTTCTTGTGAGAAGGGAGGGCCTGTAGGCGGGGTTACCAGAGAAGCACATTTTGTCACAAACACTTCAGCATCTTTGGTGGCGCCCACCCCAGACTGTGTCGTCAGAGAACACACCCTCAGCCTTCTTGGTTTTAGGATGACCAGAGGAACCTGCCTGATGCAGAAACCATGGTTACTCCTCTTGCCCAGAGCAGAACAGTTTGGGACACATTTAACCGAATGCCACTCCTTTCACTGAGCACGTGTCGAACATGAAAACTATGAACAACTATGAAAACAGAACAAGCTTTACAGTTTCATCCTCCCCATTGTGATCTATGCCATTGTTATCTCGTGGCAGTGATTGAGGCCAGTCATTTGAGATTTGAAGTGGTCTTATTCAAGTAGTGATAGAGGTGGGTCAGTGTAATGCACACCTTCTGCATGTACTTCTCCATAAACCTGAGCAGAGAGCTCCCAAAGGTAACTGGAGAACAAGGCCAACATATCCATCACATCCCATCTACAAAATGCAGTGTTTGAGTATTTATTTGAGTAAACGTGTCCAGAGCATGTGCAGACAAAGAGTGAGTTTACCCTCTTGTGTTGCCAACATCTATATCCAGGAGATTAAAAGATGCAGATATGCAAGTCTGAATGTCTTGACAAACCATGTCTCTGCTAGGCTTTTCACAATAACACTTTTTGAAGGGCGATATAATACTACAGAAAACTACTTTGTGCCATTGACACAATAACCCAAAAGCAGGATAATCCCAGTAAACTAGTTCTAAATGAACCACATCTTCAAAAAAACATGACCTGCAATACATAAATAGCAGAATGACACACTTAAGCAGACGGCAAGTATCTGTAATAAGTCAAATTATTTATGCATTATACTACAAAAAATATTTAAAACTTCTTCACTAATGCAAGCAAAAATAAACTGATTTCTGGAAATATAAAAATATGGTTCCATCTCACATTTAATAAATGATCAAAGGATCCTGGTTTTGCAGAAGATTAAGGAAAGTTACATCTGTATTTAAATTACATCAGTCAAAAGAGTGATACGGGGCTTGAATATAAACAGGACCTAAAATAAGTGTGAGTGATGAGTGAGTGTGGGAAGGTTAGTTAGTTTCTTATTCAAGTATTAATATATGTAGTGTGTCCCTCTAAAGATGATGTGTCGCATGAGAAGGCTTCCTGTATTTTTATCCCTGTGATTGTAAGGCTGATGTGCCTCACTGCAGCTCTCTGCTCGAGGACAATGACTAAACAGAAAAATGATCAGGTGCAAGGTGACGCGGCATCAGGCCAAACAAAGGCTTGTGACTCAGCGGTTCATCCAAGCCTTTCCATACAGTAAAGAAGAGTCACAGCTTTCTCCATAAGGCTGCACTGTGGAAGATAGGACTGGGATGTTTGAGCTTACACCGCAGTATTATACAGACAGACATAATGTGTGTCTGAGACGCCATCTTCTTACAGCTCTTTTACCAGGGCCAAAGTGTTGCAAAGTCCCGGATGAAGGCTGCTCGGTGCCATGGCAGCAGCACAGAGGCTGATGTAATGAGGATGGGTGTGCCCTGGTTACCATGGAGACAGTCTGTCAGGATGATCCTGATGCTGCAGCCACATCCTCAGACAAAAACAGACTGAACCCCTTGTATACTACAGCTAACGAAAGGCTAGCCACGCCTTAGATGATAACAGCTACAGATACCACACAGACATTTTTACCAACCGTCTTCCTCACGGCCTAAAACATAGTGAGGTGTATAGGCCTAAAGATCACATAATAAACCCGAGCAGCCTCCACACAGAGCCTGAGCACAGATACATGAACAGAGATGTAAAAGGCGTACCCTGGCCCTTCCAGCTGCTCCAGGAGCCGTCTTTCTTGCTGCTGTCTGCGGTGGCCTGCATGCTGCTATCTCCGTCCGCTGGCTCTGTTCTGTCTTTGTCGTGGTTCTCTCCCTGTTCGGCACCAGCGCTCATTCACTCATCTCAGAGAGGCATGAATGGTGGAAAGAGACGCAGACGCAGGCACGAAGCGAGCAGGAGGGAGGAGAGAGGCTTGGCTCAGATACAGGCTCACTGATGCTGTGAGGCTGCGCTGATGCTGCTCAGTCCACAGCGAGTGATGGGGGAGGGTGCTCTGACTGCTAACACCACAGTGCTGCTGCAGAGAGCCGCCACGCAATGATTAAGAGCCTGGGGTGCCAGAGGGTGGGCACTCCCAGGATCAACGCACACATGTTTGGGATACAAGCAGAATGCACACATTTAAATATGTGTGCTGGGAGGGATGGAGTGTTAAAGAACTGCCCTCCTCTGTGCAAATGTAAAAGGGATTTCCAACCATAGAGCTCTTCAAATATTCTGATGTCATATAGAATGATTTTTTCCATTCCAGAGGTAGGTAGACATAAGCCCATGTTACTAAGCACAAATCTGGCAAGCCTCCAGGTCTTTTCTATCCTGTCTCGCCATAGAGCTCTGCAAATAGCTATTTCCACTTCAACTCACACATCATTTCAGAGTGCTTTTGTCTGAATAATTCATCAGCATGGAGCACAGAGCAGTCCCAGTGGGGTGTGTTAAAATGCATTTAGTCTTATCAAAAATAAAACAATATCACCCACTGAACACTGATGACATCAGATACCCGGCATAGCCTAACGATGACCACACCTCACACCGTCTGTTCAAAGCGGCTCTATCGGGCCAGTACTCAGCATGGGCAGCCTTGGCATGCCATCCTCACTGTCACTATGGAAACAGATGAGAAGGCGGACACACACAGCTTTCAAAACAAATTCTCCTATGTGCTGCATATATCCAGTGAGTAATGAGTCTTGTGTGGTGCGCCCTCTACTGGTGTGCAGAGAAACACAAGTGACCTGCTTTTGCGTTTTTCTAGAACCTTCTGTCGAGACGGGCTATGAGGGATTGTGGGAAGAGGGAGGGTGGGGGTCAATCCAAGTGTATAATCTGAGTCATCATCACCTGTACTTGTAAATAAACACATAAATCCATACACCAAACAAAAACAGATTAGTCAACATTATTTCCTGATGCCAACATCCATCTATGACAGACATCAGATGACCTCAGACAATGAGAGGCCTTTCTGAAATAGATTACAGGGGAAAGACTACTAACCTGGCTCACACCAGATTGATATGTTAGCACTCTGAATTTTAGTCCTACATTTTATCAATCTGGGACGGCTCTCGCTGAAAGCGATCGGAAAACGTGGAACGTCATAATGAGTATTTAAATCTGATTGGTCGAAGCGTCACAACAGCGGAACAAGCCGAAAAATCAAACTTTTGTCACAACCAGTTAAGAGAAGAGACATCTTCCCTGTCCACAAATGCACAAAGCACAAAACATAGTCCGTATTGACACTAAAGTAGGCTGACGTACGTCAGCGTCAGCGTTGCCATGTTTATTTTAGTTCACTCGGGCTCTTGGCCTTTGGCTTCCGCACGAACCTAAATGCTGCTCTGTGATTGGTCCACCCACCCAATTAACCTTACAGCAGGCATGGATCTATTAAAATAACAGCAGGTGCATGCTAAACTGGATTTTCATGAGTTTGTGAACTCACAAATATCCATCTTGCTGTGCAAGGTTAAAAGACTACTGGGCATGTCAAGATTATTTTTGCACTTTTCACTCGAATTCTGCTTAGCCAACTAAGTACCTGCAGGGGGCAACACACTTACTTACTGAAAGTAAAACATGCTCAGCGACAGACAGAGGCATCTTCTGAAAGTAAAGTAAACATTTAGGTTTAGTCACTGTTTTCATCTATTTGAAAGCCTCAAATCACTTTATTGAAGACAGTGGCTGTGGTTACACACGCACTCAAAGTCTGATTATTAACAGATTTTTTGAGTTTTAAGATTGTTAAAATGACATGACAGCAAAATTATCTGATTTACTTCTGACCATGGTATCTCTGATTACTCACATCAGATTTTGCGCTTTGCATATCATTTAAATATTCTTAAAGGTCCAGAAATCACATAATAATACGATTTTGGTGTTCGTGAAAACAAAGCCAGTGAGGTATGAATCTCCTTATTTGCAAAGATTTCAGTTCGAAGTAAAAGAATTCCCATTCATTACCAAAATGACACAAAGGAAAGAAAAATATGATTAAGACTGAGGTTTGAAATATAACCAACTATCTACAACAGTCTATCCTAAATACAACGACTCACTTTATTCACTTCAACCCAAATCAAAATTTGGTAACTTAATTAAGGGGTAAGAGTTAACTCAACTCCAGCTCAATTTCACACCATCTCAAAAGCTAAACTCATTAGTCCCGAGCCCCTACAGGTAGTAGGGTTATTTACCTTTCTGTCTGTTGAATCCTTGGAAGAAGACAGCGATGTTGGTTTTCTTCACCTCTCCCTTTTGCATTTCAGCTGCTGGAGCTTTGTCGGTGGCTCTCACCTCAGGGGTTACGGCAGCCGTGGGTGGTTTCGCTTTAGGACGTTCCTCCTCAGTTTTCACTTGGACTTTAGGCTTCTCTGCACTCATGGACTGGACCGGCCCCGGCTCTGCGACAGCGCGGGGGTGTGTAGTGGTGGTGGGCACCAGGGGGGATGGCGGGATGTGTTTGGGACCTCCGAATCCCTGCTCTCTTTTGGGGCTCTCCTCAGATGCGGACTCGATGAACAGGTCACTGTCCAGTTCCGCCTCTCTCTCCTCTCTCAAGATGCTGTAGGTGGGAGGGGCAGTGTGGGTACCCCCCAGGCCCAGCGCTCCTTTGAGGGGGGGTGAGACGTGGTCAGAGGGGTTGCTGGGAGTGCTCCTGGGTGCCTGGCTGAATGGGTTTGTGCTTTTCTTGTTGGTCTCCTCTGAAACCAACTCGATCTCGGAGTCTCCGCTCTCTGCACTGCTGCCATCATGTGAGACCACTGCCGGTTTTGCTGGGAACTCTTTATCTAAGAGGACAAAATATAGCACATTTTATTTGCATTATTTGTTTAAATGTGTATGTGTAAATTTTACAAGGCAGTTATTAATTTTTAACTTATCAGGAATACGTTCAAATGTGATCTGATGTTAGGTCTCTTTTCAAAGCCTAACAAAATCAGTTTCCTCCATCCAACCGTATTCTTCACTTCTGTTGTATGTTTACTTATATGTTTTCCTACAATGCAAAAATCTTCTCTGTAATTTTTTAAACAAAGGGATGACATTTTCAACAAAAATATTTACTTTCAAAAAACAAAAAAACTTATATTACAATGTTCTTTTATGTTAGTTTTGTAATAAAAATGACCATTCTAAAACTGTTCAAGAATGATCCAACATTGTCATATTGATATAATGGTCTTCAGTACCCAAATAAGTACCTAGTTTCAACACTAGTTTTAGTATTGATGAGTACCTGGGTATCAGTTTTTTGATAACCCTGGTTCTTACCTCAGCATCCTTCTACAAATATATTTACTATCCTTTCCCTGAATATAACTAAACCATCTCAATCTGGAAACATCTGTCTTTAGCTCCAAAACTGTTCTTAATCCTAATTCTCACCCCTCCCCCTCAGTGTCTTATAAAACTGCTGGGTTTATCTCTTCTGATATGACAAAATAAATTCTCTGGTTCAGTTGGTGGTTAGAGTGGATCATGTGGTTTGTTTTATTGCAGTGTACTTACGTGTTGGTGATGCATTGGGAGTAGACGCGGGGCTCTCGTCCTCAGGCTCTGACAGGGTGACCGTGGGGACCCCCTTCACCCCAACACTGAGGATGTTCTCAGTGTCAGTAGCACTTGCTGGGACAGGACGTTGCTGGGGCTCCATTTTGCCCTGGGTCGGTTTAGATTCTGTCAGGGTAATCTTCACGGGACTGGCTTGTGGCGTTCCCCCCAGGTTCCTGTATGAGCGGTAGTCAGACATCTCCTCATCAGACGGCTCCTCCACGTAAGGGAAGGAGTGTGAGCCTAAAGCGGGACCCAGGTTTTCCTCTTCATCCTCCTCCTCCTCTTCCTCCTCACCTCTCCCTGGGCTCTTGTCCATGTAGCCTCCCAGAGCATCGCGTCCAGGAGAGTCTAAGAGGCCATGCTTAGCGCTGTGCTCCTCTCCATGGCTGATGTCCATGTAGTTGTAGGATTTGGACATGTCATCTAGCAGGTCCTTCTTGGTACTGAAGCTGTAGTCCGTGGAGGAGGTCTTGGAAGTCTCAGTCACATAGGAGGAGTCATAGCTAGTCGTGTAGCTCTGATTGGACATCAGGGAGGTGTACACATCTCCATCATCATCATCAGTCAAACCCTTCTTGAAAAGTCCGGACATCAGGGTATCTGTAAAAACAACAACAAAAATACAATATAAACATATCATAAATGTAGCATAATAGTGCCTATTATTACAAAAGCACTTTTCACAGCCTTATCAGTACTCATTGTGGACATATAATACCAGTTGGCCATGTGACAGGAAATTGTCTTCCTGATACCCAAAGTAGTCCACTCCCTTAACTCTTGCCTGTGTGCATTTCTCTCCCTGGAGGGCGGCAAGGAGTGGTGGTGGGGGGCACTGAGGCTGCAGTAACATGCTCTTTACTCTATTCAGTGTGGTCTGAATGTATGGTCACTGTAAGGTCCATCACTGTCTACTAGTCTGTATGGAAAATTACAAAAAGGTAAATGGTAAAATGATAAAAATGACCCAATTCTCAGTTTAAAATTCCACGTGAATGTCTGGTTTCACAATAACAACCTGTGCTAGATTCCTCTTATTGCAACATTAAAATAGCCTGACTGGAGTTTATTTTCAAGTGTTAATGTGTTAATAACGTTGTGGTAGTTGTTAGCCATTGACAAAGGACGGTCTAGAATGGGAACAGTCAGGTAAGAGCAGTGACTGACAGAGCAGATATGATGTGACCTGGATGTTGTGTTTACTGCCCCGTCTCTGTCTGTGCGGGGCAGTGCTGCTGTGTGAGCGGGCTATAAATAGTGTGGGTCCAGCTGCTGGGCTGGATGTGGGCCTGAGGAGAGAAAGGGACAGAGCCTCACCAGTGTGCTCCTTGTGCTCCTCCTGCCTCATGCTCTGCTCACATTAACAATATATCAGATTGCAGAACAATAACAGGAGCATACACCCAGTGTTACAGGCGGTGGGGGTGGGGGAGTGGAGAGGGATGGGGTACAACACAGTGGCAAATGTTTAGGTTGGAAGTCTCAATTGGTTTTTGCTAAAGAAGCTACCTCGCATTGTCTTCTTTATATGTGTTGTTTGTTATGTTTTCACTGTGGAGTGGGTCTGGTAATTGTCCCCAGACTGAGAAGTCACTTTATGACAAGAAATATTCAACAATTCAAAGCATTTACAAAATAAATTATGATTTTGGAGCGTAATTGTATGATAGGCTATTTAATTAGGGGGGCCAAGTCAGCGATTTGTCAGCCTTGCAAAAAACAATAATAAACAATAACTAAGTATCATGTAACTAGTATCATGTAACTAGTATAAAAAATTAGAGTTTAGTGAGCTCTAATTTTCAGTGAAGACCTCGAGAAAAAATATTGAAAGACGGCTCAGTAGCACCACCTCAAAAATCGATTTACATTGCTACAATGGGAGCCTGGAAGGAAAAAATTGGGACAGGATTGACAAAATCACGCATCATAATCTTTTGACATCTTCTCCAACAGTTTTCACACTTCAAACTTGGTCAAAAGACACAAAACGCATGTGCTATAAAAGATTATCAATTTGATTTTAAATAGAAGGTTGTACGTAGTCATGGTGATTTTTCAACAAAATGACAATTTTTGGAAAAATGCAATCTTTCACAAATATTGTCAGAATGGACACAATGGAGCATGTGTGCACTTTTCTGAGCTGGACGTAATGATGTACAAATTAGGGCTTTGTCTTGTAAGATGGCTTTAAAGAAAATCATAAAAACCAATCTGTTTGTTGTGGGCTTGTGAAAGAATTTACAGAGAGGCTCTTCATAATGGGGAACAATGTGACATAGTCATTTCATTCTAACTTTCATTGTTTGAGTATTAAAAAATTGAAAATAATTGAAGATTATTATTATTCCTAAGTAAATGAAAGAAACAAAAAATGGTTAAAAAAATTTGAGATTGTCTCAAATTTATGTTACATAACGTCGACAACCTGTGTTGCAGGAAGACTCTATGGCACCCCAGGGAAAATTAAAATACATCAGGAGACAGGAGAGGGCGGAGTCTATTTTTTCATCATAGACACTTAAAACTAAGCAAGTACTTAGAGAATTTCCAGCTAGACAAAAAAGAATATTACGGCCCCGCCCTAAACCTCACAGAGTGCGGCCATATTGGTTCAAACTTGAGTCGTCCAAAATCTAGCCCTTGTACTTTAATAAACTTGTCCTAGGGGTTTTATCCATGGACTGAAAACTGAGACAGCATCATCAAGACATATCTGGGATCAAAAGTTGTTAAAAGAATTTACGTAAGTCTCAGGGTGTGGCGTTAACGAGCTCTTAACAAAGCGGCTATTTTTGAAAGCATAAAAATCCCTGTAACTTTTGCAAAAGCATTTGTGTATTTCAGTGACCTGGACATAATGAAATGTGATTTAAACTTCTATCTTTAAAAACGGCTCTTCAGTGCCCCCTGCAAGGTTAAAATGGGATAGAAAAATTGTATTTGTTCTAAGCAAATGAAATTTGGTACACACACCATTTAGGTCATTCTGAACAAAAAAAGCCAATGAAGACCATGCCCTATATGCAGCCATATATGCATAGCCTTAAAAAAGTCAATGGGAAGGCAAAAATTTGAGTTTGTCATAATCCAATGAGCACACATTGTTAATACAACCTTGAGCAAAAAAGTCTGTGGTGACCACACCCTATCTCAAACGTAAAGGTGGACATATCCAAAATCTAACCCTCATACTTTAACCAGCTTGTCCTAGGGTTTTTATCCAACGCAGTCCAAACTGACACAGTGTCATCAAGACATATCTGTGATCAAAAGTTGATCAAAAGCAAATAATTTAGATAAGTCTCAGGGTGTGGTCATAACGAAGCAGCATAAAAATTCCTGTAACTTTTGCAAACATTGTCAAATCTGGAAAGACCCAACGTAGTGTTTGTGTATTTTAATGAGCTGGACATAATGAGACGTGAATTAGACTTATATTTTTTTAAATGGCCCTTCAGCACCCCCTGCAAAGCTAACATGGAACAGAAACATTTACCTACAATGTCAGAAAAACTGAATCATGCCAAGCCAGGGTTGATGGGCAGCCCTCCCGCTGAAGTGTGCCCTTCGCAGTCGCAAGGGTTGTGAGTGCCCTTTATCATTGCTTGCAGTTTTAATGTTGTTTTATTAATATATGCTTCTGTTGCTAATATAATAACTATTGCTAATTATTGCTAATAATTATTATTTTTGATAAGGCAGTTGTTAAGCATTTGTACCATTTTAATTGTATAATTATGTAAATTTGTATTTTTTTTTCCATTTTTAAGGACTCCAGGAAGACTAGCAACCACTTGGTGGAGGCAAATGGGTATCCAAATAAAGAATAAAGAATTTTTAAATGAGCATACATTTATGCCAATGCTGAAATGATAATTTGATAAATAAATGTTTCTTTTATATTTTTATATCTGTATAATCCCTCATTCGTCCAGGTAGGTTTCATAGTAGTGGTCCATGGGCGTATACTAGTCTATGTGTCTTATACTTGTTCTGATACAACTCAAGATCTGTCTAAAGCTATTCAGGAAAGGTTCATTTCTGACATATTCCTATGAATGTGATTTTTTTAGCATTGATACCTGCTCAAATGAGTATCTAGTTTTGATGCTAGTTTTAGTATCGATTAAAATTTGATTTTCAATACATTTGACAACCCTAGGCTAAGTTTAAGGTGCATGTCACAGGGAATAACTTGCTGGCAACAACTACAGTCTAAAAATTTGACACTTTTTATAAAGTAAATTTGTATTGACTTTGTATTGATTTGCATTTGTATGCACTATGCAGCTCATTAAAAATAAAATCACAAGCAAAACCACAAGGCCATACCCCCCTGTCAAAGCCCAATCTCGTGTTGTCTCAACAGCTAAGCATTGTCAAGCCTGTTAGTACTTGGATGGGAGAGCGCTGAGAAAACCTGAAAACACTATAGGTTGGCAGTTGTTCTAATGCATACTCTCGCTGTGTCCTTGGGCAAGACACTTCACCCGCCATGCCTCCAGAGCACATGAATGCTAATGCTGGGGCACAAATGAGAGTGTGGTTGTGAAAGCGAATGCGGGGAAATGGATGGATATTAAGCCATGGCTATGTTTACAGCAATGTTCAATAACATGCACTATCCCACCACATAAACTGACTGAAGGATTACACAGATAACCACCACATAAACACATAATAATAACAACCAATTTCGACTAAGTGTGAATTACTATTATCATCATAATTCATCAAAGCAGTTTGCCAGTGTTCTTTGATCACATCCACACACATTTGCATAATATAGACACATACAGTATTTCTTCTATTGTTACAGCAGTGCTCAGTGAGGCTGTCACAGCTGGATCATGTTACAAGGCTTCTCTTTCACTGCATGACCTTGTAAAATAAGTCTAGATGGTCAATGATAAAATAACATGTTCTTATATTTGATTCTTTTACAGTAAATGATTCTAACTTAAACTGGAGGCCTCACAGCCCTGGACACACTGAATTTTGAATGATCCTGTTTGGTCATTAATGTTTCATGTCATGTCTACAGCGGTCTGTTGGGGAGGACAGGTCTGACTCAAGAACACTTTCATTGGATGAATGATATAACATTTAATCTTACCCTGTGCTTTAGAGAAGGACACTAGTGGGATACTGAGCCTCAGCCTATCTGAGGAACGGCCTGCAGATGAGAAGTAATGACATCTAACACCACTAATCCACACAAACTTTCAGTAAGAGTAAAAGAGCATTTTTAGCCCTTTGGCACTAACCGAGACAATGAGCCACTCGTCAGTACAGGAACAGGGGTGCTGAAAGTCATAGCAATAAGCATTGATCCAGGACTAATGGAAAAACAATAACTTATATATATATATTAACAGAACAAATATTGAGGCCCCATCCTAGTTGATCACTGCCCATTATCTGGTGAAAGTAGTGCTGTGTAATATTTGTGGTACTTTTCTCATCGGCAACCTTTATTTCAAAGCTGTCAGTCTAAAGTGAACTGGGCTGCATGGTGTTTCACTTTACTGGAAAAGGAAGAAGACAGGACACAACATGATCACTACACTATCCCTCCTGAGCCCTGGCATATGAGGTCAACACAAATGGATTTATTGATATGATAAAAGCAGTGTGTCCTTTAATCTAGCTGCAGTCTGCTTCTGTGTGTCCCGTGTTCTGTGTAAATCAGAAACTGAAAATAGTAGTCACTTCAGACAAAATAAGATACGGTGGCTACAGTAGCAGTTTGAGGCTATACCACCTTGACAAAACCCTTTAGGGATTATGGATTAAGTGTATGTAACAACAGACTCCCTAACAAACAGTAGGCCTACTTCAATACAGTTAGCCCCTATCAGCCCCTCTGGGAACATGGCAGAGATCTCTCAAATGCACTCTGCAGTCAGAGTAGCTATAGTGTGTTAAGTGCTTCTGTTCTTGAGATATAGAAAGAGGCA
This sequence comes from Periophthalmodon schlosseri, assembly GCA_000787095.1. NCBI lineage: Eukaryota > Metazoa > Chordata > Actinopteri > Gobiiformes > Gobiidae > Periophthalmodon > Periophthalmodon schlosseri. Next base: position 75,562 of record KN483511.1, on the reverse strand, counting down.
TGGGTGAATATAGCTGTCTCATGATGATCTAAGGAAAGCAAAGTTCCCTCAGCGCTTGTCCAGCCCCTGCCTCACTGGGGATGTCTGCTGTTGTAAACAGAGTCAAATGAAAGTCAAGTCAACATGAGCTGTTTCTGTTTGTGTACAATAGTGCAATAGTGTTTCATTGTGATCCTCATGATTTTTTACATGATAGACTACATTTTTTAATGTTATCAAAGGCACATTCAACAACTATACACATATTAATGAGTTATTATTTGTAGAGACAAAGTGGAGGCTTCATTAGCAGGGCAAAGACAGGCCTACATCCTTACAATGGAGGAGAGAGAGTGGACGCTACAGACTGGTCAAGCGGAAAATGCACAGTGCCTGTGTGACTTATTGTGCACAGCTCCCACAAGACCAGAAGTGACAGGCTGGATTCACCCTACAACAGGACATGACAGACTTTTCCTCTTATTCAAACACAATTTCAAATATATCAAGCAACTAAAGCGCTGATGCTAGACAACTATGTCAAACTACACTAGAAAGTTGACTTCTTTGGCATTGCCTCTAGGCTGATGGGCTGAAGTCAAAGGCCTTGTGCCTGAAGCAAAGGCTAAAATGTTTTGCTGAAGTTACATCTTTAATAAAAAGACCTGAGTTGAGGACAGTTTAGTTAGTGGTGGGCAGCATTTTAAACAACAACCCATCTCCAACTGTTTCATAAAAATGTCAGAGATGTGAGTGATCCGATCTCAACTCATCGAAAATACTGACTAACGTTTCAGTTGAAGATCCACATTTCTAACTAGAAGTTCTTTAGGATAAAATAGAATTCAGATTTCAACTGAACTGACAAAAAGACTGCGTAGACTGACTCAGACAGCGCTCAAACGATACCCTTGTCCACGCATCTTATCTAGCATATCCAGTTAGTCCATGGCACAAACTAGGTTGCACATTATGCTACCACAGTTAGCGTTAAGTGATTACAGCTCGTTTACCTGTAGATGCAGTTTCCATAGCAACGGCAGGCCTTTTCCCCTCGTCCTGAGAAGAACGAAATGGTTGGTCCAGGTCGCCTGGCTTCTCGTTGCCTTTAGCTTTAAACTCATCCTGCAGACCGTCAAACCGGCTCGGAGCGTTCCCGGACAGGCCATTCTCCCCATAGTCATCCCCAAACCACCTCCCTTCAGGTCCTATCTCCTCACTGGGCTGAGCAGACATGCTTATTGCTGTGGTGTATACGGACAGAGGTTATGATGGCTGAGTTCGAATTTCGCGAGGATCCGGAGATGCGCACAGACCAGTGCGGGTGCTTGCTGGCGTCTGTTAGCTGAGGCGAAGTGGCGACACTACGGACTAGGCGGTCGATGAGAAGCCAGAAGAGTGAGGGTTGATTGTTTTAGTTCTGTGATCCAGCGGTGACGTCATGGTGCCCGTGTGGCTTGGGGTTGGTAATGGTACTGGAGCGAGTTATGGGCCACGGTGAGATACAAAGAGCACAATGAGACCACTATTGGAAACAGGTGATCATGAAAAATGTATAAAAATATATTGAGTCTGCAATTATAGTTAGGAAAAAGTAAATAGGCCGTGGTAATAATTATTCAAGACGGTTGACAAATTTAAAGTATCACCTTTGATTTAAAAAAAAATCCTTTATGAAACCAAATATTTATTTCATTATTGTCTCCTGTAGCGTAAATGCGCGGTAGTTTGGCGCCATCTCGTGGGCCATCAGTGTATCTGACCATTGAATGGCTCCTTAGCAACCGGACGCTCGCGCGCATACTGATGCAAACACAGTGTTGTGTGCCTGAGTGAGCAGCAACCGGAGAGAGAAGACCTGACAACTGATTCAGCTGTCGATTTAAATCATTATTTTCATTCATTATGTATAGTATTGTTTAATTGAAATCAGGTAAATTACTTCAACAAGAAACAATATGCATCTTATTTACAGGTAAGAGCTGTATAAATTGATTGGCTAGCTCCTAGCATTCCTTTAGAAGTTCATGCTTGCGTATCACGTTACGTTTTGTATTTATTTAGCTAACTGTTAAGCTACTTACCTTGAAAAGATGAGATGCTAACATTCTCCAAACATATTGTATTTGTGTTGATCAGACCTTTAGGCAGGGTTGAAATGTAAAATCGTCAGCTGCTTTGACCATCATGACCCACAATGAAAAACTCAAGTTTCGCGGTGATGACGAGGTGCTCAAGGAACTGGTGAGAAATGAACCTCCTACATGATATTCCTGATTTATACAAGTCCATGTTTTTTTCTGAATGTTATCAACAAACTTTCTGACTGACCCCTGAATTGTTCTATCTAACAGTGTATGGCCAATGGCGTATCTTATGACAAAATTGCGCACGAAGGAAAATCTGTCAGCTCGCTGGAGATATTCTTTTCTGGTTTCCCTCGCATGGTTGAACTTAAATTTTTCCCCAGACTTTGTCAGTTGACTATAGTAGGTCAGAGCTTAGAGATCATTGAAGGTCTGGAGGGCTGTCCGATGCTCCGTGAGCTCTGGGTAGTTCAGTGCCATGTTATGGTAAGTGGCCTATAATTTAAATCAGTCAGTGTCAACCACACTGTACTTATATGATCTAAATAAGATACAGTCATGTTTCTTTTCCAGGACATTACTGGCCTAGAGAGTTGTTTACAACTAGAGAAACTCTATCTTTATGATAATCAAATTAGCAAGATTCAGAATTTGCAAATGCTGGTCCATCTACAAGTCCTATGGCTCAACAACAACTGCATCCGTGAGATACAGGTCCACTGTGGTGTAATTGTTTATTTTATAGTACCCCTTTGTTGTCTATTTTAGTTCATGTTTTTCTGTACATTCTTTGAATTTGTTTTGGCTTCCATTTTAGGGGCTTGATAACCTTCAAAAGCTCAGAGAGTTAAATCTAGCTGACAACTATATTGAAACGATTGGTAAGACTCATGCCATGTGTCCTTGATAGTTGCAAATCAAAACTTTAAAAACTAAACTTTAGACTTAACTTTTTTTTTTTTTTTAACAAATATTCAGGACGTCTTTTGGAGCCTAATGTTAACCTGCAAAACCTCAACCTTTCCGGAAATCGAATAAAATCCTTTAAGGTAAAGTTAAAAATTATACTAAATGTCAACACTAAAATGATCCTACCAGGTCACATTCATCTAGAATCAGTTTGTATAATTCTTTTTTAGAATTTATGTCAATGGAAATTTGAAAACATGCATTGTTAGATACTTTGGTGTCTAACAGTTTTATTTTAGTGATTGGTTGAGTAATTGTTGAAGGGTTGTTTATTAATGAAGGACAACTGATTTTGCATATTGCTAGTGTCTACAGAACAAAGACTGATATAATATTACTTTACAGCTGATGTCATCAACATTCCCTGGGGTGTGAAGCTAACTGTAGACACTGCTCTGTCTGAAGCTCTGTTACTCAAGTTAGACTTTAATCTGCGCTTTGTTTTAACATAATCTGACCATAAAGAACTGACTTATCTGAACTACAACAGGTGAGACGATTTGCGCTGTTAAAACAAGTCCTCTCACATAGTTACATGATCTAATAATAATAATAATAATAATAATAATAATAATAATACATCAGCCTTTTTTGGACACTCAAAGACACTTTACAAACAATAAGAAAACAGTAGAAGACGGCGGTGGAGATCATGGGTGGAATGCCAGACTGAACAGGTGAGTTTTTAGTAGTGATTTGAAGTGGTACAATGAGTTCCTGATAGGTTGTGGGAGTGAGTTTGCTCGGTTCCCCAAGGATCCGTGCTTTGTCCTGATGAGGGGAGTGAGAAGGTTGGTGTCAGTTGATCTGTGGTGGCGGGTAGTACAGTGCTAATGGAGGAGGTCGGTCAGATAGGGAGGGGGCAGGTTATGGAGGGACTTGTAGGTGATGAGAAGGATCTTGTATTGGATGTGGAATTGTACAGGCAGCCAGTGGAGTTGTTTGAGGACAGGGGTGATGTGGTCTCTGGAGCGGATGTGGGTGAAGAGGCAGGCAGCAGAGTTCTGGATATATTGCAGTTTTTGGAGGCAGGTGGAGGGTAGACCATACTGAAGGCTATTGCAGTAGTCGAGTCTGGAGGTGATGAATGCATGAATGATGATTTCTGCAGTGGCCTGAGAGAGGGAGGGGCAGAGATGGGCAATTTGTGGAGGTGGAAAAAAAATGTTTTGGTGATATGGCTGATGTGAGCCTTGAATGAGAGAGTAGGGTACATAATGATGCCAAGGTTGCGTATGGAGGGGGAGGGGGTAACAGTGTGGCCATCAATGAAGAGGGGGATGTTCTGCGCAGAAGGGAGGAGAGCTTTGGGTCCGGTGATGAGAAGTTTGAGGAAGTTGTGGTCTATCCAGACAAGCAGTTTGTGATGGTGGAAAGAATGACTGGGGTTATTGATTTGGTGGAGATGTAAACCTGAGTGTCATCGGCAGCTGTGAAAATGGCAGTGAAAATGGAGCCAAAAATGGTCCAAGCATGTAGATGATGAAGAGGAGGGGGCCGAGCACCAAACCTTGGGGAACACCAGTGGTGACAGGGGAGGGGTGCGATTTGGAGTTATTCATGGAGACGGTCAGAGAGGTAGGAGGATAACCAGGAGAGTGCAGTGCCAGAGATGCCAGTGCACCAGAGAGACGTTGGAGGAGAATGGTGTGGTCAATGATGTCAAATGCTTCGCTGAGGTCGAGGAGGAGGAGGATGGAGAGGGAACCAGAGTCTGTGGCAAGGAGGAGGTCACTGGTGACTTTCAGATTGAATGGTGTGGATCTTGGAGTGGGAAATTGATATGTAGATATTGCATTTCTCTATAGTGAATGTGGAGGTGATATTGTCCATGTGTTTGGTAAGCTGAGTAAATGTGCTTAGAAGAGTTGACCTACAACAGATGAGATGATTAGCCAATGGTTTTTCAGTGGTGAGTCACCATTTTTGTTTGAAAATCAAACACCTAAACAGGACCATGTATTGTATTGATCACAGGCTCCTGAAAATGTGGGTTTTTTTTCAAGTCCATTTGGTGTTTTGAAGTTTTCAGACAATCTTAAAACTTTTTTGACAATGTCTGCTAATGTGTGCATTGTCTCTCCATGGTAACTGCTGAACATTCCACCATAGAAATACATGTAGAACACCCCCAGCATGATGTCACTGCAAAGTATCAATATAGATAATGAAAAGGAAACAGAGCTTCATACTTCCAGTTGTTAAAGCCTTTCATTTATGTACCAATACAAACAAGCTTCCAAATGTTATCCACATGCTCATACAGTTTTCTCCTTTTATAATATTTCTTTCATAACAAATGTTTTATTTTTCTGCCTCAGGAATTGACTTATCTTGCTCATTTACCACAACTCACAGAGCTAGCTCTCAATGATCCAACTTCAGGTCCTAACCCAGTGTGTCTGCTCTGCAACTATGCAACACATGTTCTGTATCACATGCCTAGCCTCCTCTGCCTTGATACCTATCATGTGTCAAACAGCCAAGTCAAGGAAGTTGCAGAGGTGAGCTCTAATATGATGTTTTAATGAATTTGGATTTTTGTGTTACTGTCCAAATTTGTTTTGTTTTTAGTCCACGGTACTAAAGAAAATGATGTACTACAACATGCGTGTGCGCATGGTTCAGAGGACGCTGGCAGAGACCGTGCACAGACTGACAGAGAAAAAACAAACAGTGCTGCAGATCCCTGAAGAAAGCATCAGGACGTTAAGTCATTCATTAAAAAATGTATCGTACAAAATATTTTCATTTAAAAAATTTTAACAAAACCACAGTCATTATTACAACATTACACTGTGTCTGTGCAGCTGGAGCGAGAGCTCTCACAATTGGCAGGTGACGGCAAAGTGTCTACAGGATCCAGCTCAGAGGAAGACCAGCCCAGAGTACACTCTGAAGATCAAAATGATGACATCTGTTTAAATTCTAATTTGGAAGAAAAAATCCTCCTGAAAATGGGCTTGATAAGAGAGAGACTGGCACTGTGGGGCAAAAAGATGGATGAGTAAGGTCATATTATAGTTTGGATACATGTGTCATGAGTCTCTGCCACTATTAAAGCATGTTACTCTGCTCAGAATGGAAGCCCTCCATGAGCGAGAGGTTGCTCATGTCACAAGCTGCATGGACTATGCCATCCAGTTTCTCTTGATGGAACTAGAAAGTGTTGGAAACATTCGTTTTGAGGAAGGCAGTTCCACAGACCCCTGGTACTTACTATGTTATGTCATGATCATAGCTGCTTTAAGGTCTACTTGTGGTTAACTCATACTTAATTTTCAACAGGTTTTCATCCTGCTGCGACCTGCTTCATTTGCGTTTCTCTCACTCAGATTACAGGGCTTATGATGTTACTGGAGTAAAAATAAACAAAGTGATTCGCATTCACAACACTGCTCTGAAGCTTCGGTTTGAAGAGAAACTGCAGATGCTGCTCAGTGATGAATCCTCATGTCTTCCCCAGTGAGTCTTAGTCAGAGAAATAATGTACTTACTATAACAGTGTTTGGACTATAAACTGTGTTAAACAGGAATTACAGACGAAGACTGGAACACTTGTTCTATGTCCCTAACCCAGGAAAAGTCCCTGAAAAGGAGGACCTTTTACACATTTTAGAGAATGGCTTTAAAACTGCTGAACAATTTAAGGTATGTACAGTATGTAAGTAGTGTTAGGTGGCTGGTGACCTTCAAAGTTCTGTAAATAACTTTTTTTTTTTTTTCATTTTCACCTTAGTTGCACATTATCTGCATTTCATGAATTTTTCGTTCAACTGAGACATATTACAGTAATATGTTTTTGGTGGACAAATGATAAATTAGTAAAAAAGGTACTAGAGCAGATTGCATAGTTGTATTTCAAAGTTCACGTTCAAAATAAGACCATTGAGCAGAGTCACAGCAGAGTAAGTGAAATGGAAAAATACAGTACATTAAAAATAAACCTCAATGTTGGAATAACTTGAAGCTCTAATCTTGTAAATAGAGTACATTTTGTTCAATCATTTTGTCTAATATATCAATCAGGCTCTAGGAAGAGAAGAGGCTATTCCTTTGTCCAACAGCCTGTATCTCAGTGAACAGTACCGGATTGAGAGTGCAACGTCTGATACCAGCCACAGTTCTTTTCATATTATGGATGACAGCCTTCTCCGTCATGGTACATATCTCTACACATTACTTCACTTGCCTTGTGACACAATGACTATAATTCTAATCTTGTTGAATATAGGCTGGGTTATTCTTTCCAAAGTATTTCTAGGAAACAGCACACCAATAAAAAATGGGGAATTTGTAGAAAAAAATAACTACCCCACAGCCCATTCTGTGTACCTAAACATTAGCGCAAAAAACAAAACAACCAGCGAAGGTAAAGAAACATATCAAATCCACTAAAATGACTCCTTCTGTATTAAAAATGAATCTTTTTCTTCAGAAGTGCCAAGTTCTCCCAGAGCACATGGTTCTGAGTCCTGTCGTCAACACAGAAAATGGTTCATATTTGACAATGAGCTCATTCTGCCAGAGTACATCATATATTTTGAATATGTCACTACGGTAACTATTTCTGTAATTATAATTTTAGTATTATTTTCATTATGATCATTATTATTATTTTAGGTTGTTACATGTATCAATTATTATGTTCCTTTTTAATAGAATCAAGAAAAGGCCAACCATATGTATAACACAGAGAAAAATGGTACTTCCCCCAGTGAGATCATTGTGGACAGGGAAGTGCTGAACATGGAGCCAGTGCTGAAGCCACAACCCAAACTGTTAATCCTGGATGAAAAAATGCTGCTCAGTGTTACTCAGGCAAATGTTTTCAGTCAGATAACTGTAAGTTTTTGTGCAGTATAAATAAAATGTAGTAGTATTATTTTAATTAAGTAATTCAACTCCATTGTTTTACATTCATTGAATAAATAACATTTGAGGATTAAATCTTCAGGTGCTGAACCTGCATGGCAACAGTCTGAGCAAACTGAAGGATATTTGCCGCATTACCACTCTTAGGCACCTCTGTATCAGCTTTAATGAATTCACGCGGCTGGATGACATGCGCGGCATGGTAAAGAATATTGAAATCATAAAGTCAATAATTCAGTTCCAATTAGATTAAAATTAGGCTTTATTCTGATCCAAATGTTCAATGTAATGTAAAATAAACTATTTATTACCATATTATTATTAATATTTCAGCACAGTCTTGAGTTTTTGGATGCTAGCTTTAATCGCTTGGTTACCCTCGAAGGAATGAGGAGCTTGCCAAAACTCAAAGACCTTGATGTGCAGTGGAACAAGCTGACCAGGGCCAGAGAAGACATGACTGTTCTGATGAAACACACACCAGCTCTGTTAAGACTGGACACAAGACACAACCCATGGAAAAGGGTTGGTGCTGAAATAGAATTACTGATATCACTGCTTTATTAACATGGAGTGTGTCTCAGAGAGGTATCTAAAAGTCCTCTTTGTGTCTTACAGGTAAAGTCAGTTCGAAAGATCATATTGGCAGGTTTGAAGTCACTCACACACCTGGATGATGAGCTCATCACTGAAGAGGAAGCTACTGAGGCTGTTGGAGCTGCAGAGACAAGAATCACACAGGTGCATATTATGAATACCTGTTTTCATTAAAGCAAAGTTATCTGTTTTTGTAATGGTCTTTTTGATGCACTGCCACTATAGACTTGTCTTTTAGTGCACTCCTCTACAAACGCTAAACGCCCGCGAAGCCTCAGCCTGCTTTCTACAGCCCACTTCTTGTGTGGACTCAGTCACAGTATGTGGAACATGAGTCTTCAGCCAGACTGGATGTCAAAGGTGACTCTCTGGTATTGTTTTAACCCACTGTGTTACACTGCCAACTATTCCATAGCTGGCTTTTTAACCACTATAATATACAAACTCATATAAGTTTTTGGATGACTCATTGCATACTATATTGGGTATGTATGTGTGTGTTTTAAATATTCATAATTCACTACGGTTTTGTGATGTATTGCATGTATTGCCTTGTGTTTTTTGTAGATAACAGCTCTGAACCTTGATGGATTGAGGATTTCTAAGCTGTCTAATCTTAGTGGACTGGTAAACCTGCGCTGGGCCTCCTTTAATGATAATGACATCGCCAAAGTGGAAGGACTTGACAGCTGTCTGAAGTTAGAGGAACTTTCACTAAATAACAACAACATCACTACTGTCACTGGTGAGAGATATGGCACATGAAGTATTATCGGTTCTATATTGAATTTAACAGAAGATACAATCCCCTGTATTTCTTATAGGTCTACTGAAACTCACTTCTTTAAATAGACTGAGTTTGGATGGAAATCAACTGACTTTCCTGGAAGCTTTGGTTTTAGAGCAGCTGCCCAGCCTCACTTTTCTCTCACTGGACAAAAACCACATCACTTCTCTGCATGGGATTCAGAGAGTCCGATCACTTTTGGAGCTGTACATCGGCAACAACGACATATCTACAACTCGAGATATCTTTTATCTGAAGGTCTGTTTTTGATTTGTTTCATGCAATATTTCCTTCATGTTGTTTAAATTATTGTATGTCTTTTCTTAGGGATTAACAAACCTAATCATTCTGGATTTGCATGGAAATCCATTGGTTGAGAAACTGGAAAATTATCGCATTTATGTAGTCTTTCAGATATCTTCACTGAAAGCTTTGGATGGCACCGCTGTGGTAACACGTTTTGTAACCAGTTTGTAATTTTTATATAAATATGTAAATATATATATGTGTGTGTGTGTGTGTATATATGTATGTATATATATATATATATATGTGTGTGTGTGTGTGTGTGTGTGTGTATATATATATCTATATATATATTTTTTATTTTTATTTTTTTTTTTGCTTTATAGGAGGCAACTGAATGTGAAAATGCAAAGGACATGTTTAGTGGAAGGTTAACATTGGACATGGTGTCTGAGAAGCTGGGCCATTCAAACTACTCTGACATTACACATCTTTCCATGGCGTCCAACTCCATAAGGTTATTATCTGGGTTTACAGACAGAAATGTAAACAACATTTTGTAATTACTGTGGCTTCCTCTTTTCCAGAATGGTTGATCTGTCCCCAGCTGACTTGTTTGACGGCCTGCGAAGTGTAAATCTGGATCACAACAACCTCACCTCCTTTTCTGGCCTCATCTACCTGCCTAATATAAAAGTAATTAAAAAAAACATGTGTTTCATGATGGGGTTTTAAAACACTGATTATTCCATATTATCATTCACAGTCTCTTAGTCTGAACTACAACCACATTGAGTCCATCCTGCCACGACAGAAGGCTCAAGCTCACCTGACAAACCGACAGATTCTGTACAACAAAGTTCACTCCAGCGGCTATGGCCAGCAGGGACAAACCAAGAGTAACAGGTATTATGCTACTCACTTGTTTCAACAGGTATTATGCTACTCACATCTTAATAATTCCTCACTGACATTTTTTATGTTATTCAAGTACATAGCTTACCTTCAAGTTCAAGTTAATTTTGGTACAACCCACCATACTTTACAAACCAGGTTTTATACGTAGTAGAGTTGTCAAAAATGTTGAAAATCAGATACTACCAGTAATTGATACTAAAACTAGTATCCAAACTAGATACTCATTTGAACAAGTATCTAAAAAGTCACATTCACAGGACAGAAATAAACCTTTCCTGAATAGCTTTAGAATGATCTTGAGCTGTATCAGAACAAGTATAAGACACATAGACTAGTACACAACCATGGACCACTATGGAACATACCTGGACGACTGAGGGATTACACATATATAACAACACATGGTAATATAAAATAAAGTACTATTATTCAGTGTTGAAAATCACATTCTATTGTCTAAAAAAAGTGGGTTTTTTTTATTATCATTGTGGTATTGGAATCGGATTTAGAATTGAGTCAGTTCCTTAGTATTGAAATCAGGTTTGAAATTTTTGTATCATGACTAATGATACTAATACCTAGTAGTTACCTGATTGTCATGACTGTGACTTTTTTGTATAATGCAACTGGAGCCTCAAGCCCCATAATGGAGTCAAGACGTCAATCTGTACTTGATATGTTTATGTGTTTATGTTTATGTCTGTGTTTATTATAGCTTCAACATTTGATTTTTCATAACCCTGCCCTTATTAGTAAACTTTCTGTACTCAGGTGATAGAACATGAGTACTAAATCTTTGTCATTTTGCCTTGAACCATTAGAGGGCAGCATTCTCCAAGGGAGAATGCTGCCCTCGCTAAGCTAATATTCAATACTGGCTGCGCGAATGTTATCTTGTCAAAACACTATTTATATGTACAGTTAGGTCTTAATGAAACAATAATATAGGTGCAGAGCCAGGAGCAAAGCATCACTGACTAAGTGTTTGTTTCTCTTATTTATTTCTTGTCATGATAGTGAAGATACTCTGGTGAAGTCATCCATTCTTCTTTCTTGCCTATTTTGTTGTGTAACTGGTAAAACTAATACAGCTTTATGTAGTCCTTTTGTGACCGCTCTCCTCTATTATTCTGAAGTTGTTGTTTTTTTCTTTAGGTGGTTTGAGTTGTGACAGGTGAAATGAGGCTGCAGGAGGCAGCTCCGTGTTTCGTTCAGCACAGACGTTACCACTGTTTTGTTTTGTTATTCTTCTGGTGTTTAAGGGAAGCTGTACCCTTTGGCAGCCTGGAACCGCTGATGGGGAGTCTGGAGGAGCTGCATTTGAGTCACAATGGCATCTCCAATATGGCCAATCTTCAGCTCAGCAGGCTTACCAATCTGAAGGCACTCTTTCTTCAAGGCATGTATGGTTGACATAGTGCCCTTCTCTCAAAGCCTGTTATTATCAACTATAGACAGTGAAAAGGCCAGAGACCTCCCATCGACGAGGGTCCACCTTAGACAAAACAACACATTTTAACAATCTCTTTACACCTTTGTGGGCTTTTCTTTGGCTTTGTCCCACCAATACAATGCTTGATCTGAAAACTTGTTTGGTTCTTCTTTCTGAAGAAAACAAGCAGTAAATGCCCTTGTATTTATTTAAAGCAACAATATATAACTTTCTGGAGGTTGCATGTCACTTGCATGATTCCATGGAAATAGAAAGTTAAAACCTTACTTTGGAACATTCAGCATGGAGATAGATAAGTTTGATGGTATGCTGTGGAAGTTTATACCCAAATAAGAGTCAAGTTTGTGGAGATGCAAGTCCGCTCAGAGTAAGGTGTTTTTCAGTTCAATGAACACAACCAAAATGAAAAAAACAGGCTTTTATTTTTGGCTGGGGCTTATATTTTCAACAGGAGATTGTTGAATCCTGTACAAGCATTACCACAAAACCCATATGATAAGATTTGCACATATCTCAAAATAATTAAGGCGTTAGTTTACTTTTTTAGTACAGTGGCGTCATTTGAGTGCAGCAGAAGGTGCGGTAGCATAAATGACATAAGGACAATTGCATTCATAATTGTATTATTAATTATGTTCACATTACATCCTTATTTGACCATTCTTGTGTTCATAGGTAATGAGATCAGCCAGGTAGAGGGACTGGAAGGACTCCACCTTCTCAGAGAACTAGTGCTGGACAAAAATAGAATCAAAGTCTTTTCCGAGAACTCTTTTATTGGGCAGGGTGCACTTTTAGAACTTCACCTGTCAGAGAACCGTGTCCGCGAGCTCAGCCACCTGGAGCACCTGACAGAGCTGCGGAAGCTCTCCCTGGGCTCCAACAAGCTGCAGGTACTCCTCTCCTCTGGGCCCGGCTTTTGTGTTTTATAAGCTTTCAGAGAATGCTTGAATGACTCACGCTGCACTGATTTCTTAAAGAGACCATCAAGGTCACAGTGCTACCAACTTTTACTGATTGCTTTCTTTGCTAAATGGGTCAGATGTTTGAGAATGCATTTTATTCAAATTGGAGCAGTATTACTTTTGCCGTTTGCAAAGTAAGACATGAAGTATAGTAATCATGAGTCATTACCAACCCGCTGTTGCATGCGAGGGGTAGCATTAAGCAGAATCAAGTTTGATTGAAGGTCACAGATGTATGTATGAAGACAGAGAGAGACAATCAGGATAACATGTAATCAGCCTCTCAGTCCGTATCTCCTCCTCAATGGGCACAAGTCATTTGCACTTTTATGTCCTGTTCTCCTTCACCGCCTTAATGTTTTCATGCATTCAATTAGGAAGAGACAGCAATCACCCAGCGCAGTGATTCTCCCAACGGGGGCCTCTTTTGAATCACAGCCAAGTTCAGTTCTAAAGCCCCCCCCACTCTGTACTCTGTCCAGATTCTCATGAGATTAATACAGGCTCACACATGTAATCTGTGCCTCAGCTGTGCTGTCCATCATACACAAATGAAATATTCAATGTGCTGCATATGGCACAGGTCTCCTCTACATGTGTGGACATAACTTGTGGTTTATTTGTACTTTGACAGGATACTGCAGAGTTGGAAAAACTAGAAGTCCTCCCTTTATTGACAGAGCTGTGTGTTATCGGCAACCCTGTAAGCTTTTGCTCTCCCTGCATACACCTGCACATACACACATATGCACAGAGCATTCAACAGACTTCACTGTTGTCACAATATCTCTTTAATGGCCCTAGCTTTTTATTTTCTTAGCCCTTCTTAATCAACCAGAAAATAATCTGTAGGTACATTTCCTCTATGCATCTGCAGCACATCAAGCATTGCCTAGTATTACAGTGTGTTGGCCATTGGCCATTTTTTGTTGCTTAAAAGCAATACAGACTGAATCAGAATGTTACTAAGCTCTAGGTTCATGTCTTCATATGAGGATGTATTTTTATTATAATGAACAGTCTATTCTATATTAATATCCTAATTAGGAGCATGGTGTTAGCACAATGAAATTCTGATGAGTGAAAGCTTAGCTGAGCAGAACCTGGGAGTCTTTTTGAACATTGCATAAATTGAAACTTACAGTAGATAGAGTAACTTGAAAGGAATACATGCCACTTAAATAGAGAACAAGAGAACATTTGTGAATGAGGCTTTATGATTAAAGGGCATTTGCATGGTAACTTCATGCAAATTTTTACTACTCTATAAATGTATTTCCATTATTTGTTGACCGTGTGATGCAGCCTCTGGTATGCTAAACTGGCTGACATACAAATCTGCTGACGAAATAGACCTTTTGCAGCCATGCCATTGCAGCTGGTGATCAGGCCTCTTCTGGACAGACCCATGCACAGCTGTGGAGAACCTCTCTCTCTCACTCAGTCTCTTTAGGAGTTTAAACCCAAGCCAAAAGTCACCCATGAGATACTGTGTAACCCTATCGACCACATAAAATCATTACTTTTACTGTGACCCTGCCAATGTCAGGCCTCTCAGCTGAACTTCCCCTGGCATGCTCTCCTATTGTGTTGCCCTGTGTTGGAACAGAATTCACTCAGTTCTCTGAGTGGCTGGACCTGGTTTGAGGCTAAAGGCTCAGCTGAGCCCAGACTAATCAGACGGGTCACTCACACAGGGGATGAGGTATTATAGGGTTAAAGTTAAGAACTTACAAAACACAAATAAAGTTACATTCAGCCTCTCAATAATAAACTTGAGAGTCTCTCAAATGGGTATTCAGCTACTGATCTGTAACTCTGATCTGATTTAAATGCAATGCAGCTTTTAGAGGAAGTAACTTCTAAATTCTAAATGCATTTGTGCTAGTGAAAGAATGAACCTAAGTATCTGTATGCAGGTGGCCCGTAACTCCCTCCACAGAGCAGTTGTGGTTTTGAACCTGTCACAGCTGCAGATTCTGGATGGAGTAGTTGTGACTGTAGAAGAGAGGACCAGAGCTGAACTGCTCAACACAGAGTCCTCGGTGAGCATCACTGGTGACTGTACTAGACTGTGTGACCATCCCTACATCAACATGTCCATTTTTTTAACTAAGACAGACTCTATCATGTAAACTGCAGCACTCTCACTTTAGGTAAACAGCGGGCTCCCGTAAATCTGAATAACCCGATCAGACTCAGTGAGTGTTAGTGATTCCATGCTGCTGTAATAAGAGCCAGCACAGTAATTCTCCGGCGGCTCCGAATTAAAAGCAGCCTAAGCCTACTGGCATCATCCTGCTGATTAGATGAAATGTGCCTGGCCGATAATGCACCAGTGGATTTAGCCCCTATTAGCCAGGTCAACACAACCCCTTCTGCATGTTGAGCTAAATGTGAGCATGAGAGCACAGAGTTTCCTCATTACAAATATAAACATCATGTGTCATTCTCTAATGCCTTATTGTACAATAGTAACCATAGTTGGCACAAAGGACTTATACCACAGAAGTTGAATGCGTAACTTCTCTCACAGCCGTGCCCACAGTTCACTACTGAGATAAACCTGCCTGGGCTGCTCCCACTTATGTCACGTAACACAACTTTAAGAGCCATCACCACCATGAGTGGAGGGCTGCAGAACCTCATCCACGGACAGGACGGTTCATTGACTGCTGCAGATGAGACCCCACAACATCACAGCTACAAGTGTAAGTGTGGTATATTAAAGTGCTTAGTGTACACAAGATTTGAACCATGAATGAAGAGCTTGTTTCAGAAAGAACTATTAGCTTTTTTCTGTTAGCCACCTAGTCCCCGCTCTCTCTCTGGTGTTGAATCGTGACAGAGAAACAACTGTCTAGTTACATGCAAATGCTTCCGTATGGTTTCATCCAACAAAATGCTGGTTAGTATATATGGCCATTATTATTCAGTCTATTTTTTCACACAAAATTTGGTAAAGTAAGGTACACATCCAGTAAACTTAAAATCTCTTTTTTATGGTGAAGGAGATTTTAATTCATGTGCAATAGGAAGAATAGCCATTGTCAAGGCAATGGCTAGTGGGGAACCAAAAAAAACAGGAAGAAATTTAGCCCTTAGTTACACTATGTAGCTAGGATATCATTCCATGTATATACTTATGTTGTACCCCTCATTGGATGAATGCTTTTTTACTATGCTGATTTGAACCCTTCGTATGTATGATCCCAGATAAGAAGCACAAACACTATAATCCAGCTAGGAGTGAGATGAGATCAACGCGCAGAACTGGAGGGAGCCTGTCCAGCACTGGTTTAACTATGACATATTCCCAACCAGAGCAGGAAAGCAGGTCAGTCAAGTCCCAAAGATCATTGAGTGTAAGTGTAATCATAGATCCAATTTTATGTGACTATTTTTGATTTTTCAGATTCCCAAATGGTGCTCAACCTCCAAATATGTAATTTGGTGTGTTTTGTAATAATGTAAAATATCTGTACATTTAATAAAATGAAAAATTAACAAGTCTGTTTTACTGCAGAAGACTAGATGTGGTAATCTGAGGATGAAAGGTTTTAGTGTCATTCACTTTGCTTTGCCATTGGTGGTTGCAAACAAGCAATACAAAAACAACCACAGATGTAAGGGTGTGTGCGGCTGGCCTGTCTCATCCAGAGAGGTCAAATGGATCCCCAACAAGTGGATAATCCAGCTTTAGCACACCTCTCTGTGGACAATAATCTGTCGATGCTCAGATAAAGATGTAATCTGGAGTAAGGTCCTAATGCATTTTACAGACTGTAAAATCAAGTAGCCTCTTTTTAAAAGCCAGCAACATTGATGGAAACAAACCTTCTCTAACTTACATAATAAAAGCCCCATGTACAGCACAATCTGAGTCCATCTGAGTTTTTATATTTCATTCACTCCCATTGAACCACTCCCTTACAAGTATAAAGAAGGGCAATATGTCTTCCTCTTAAGAACTTTACGATTGTAAGCCTTTTTATAGCATGCAGAAAGTGTTTGTGGCAAAAGTGACAAGCTCTGCCCAAACAAGCCCCTCTAATGCATGTACTTAACTTCACTTAATTTGTGTTAATTCCCAGAATTACGCACAGCTAATGACTGCTCCCGTGAGTGCACTGTCATTACTTTGCTCTGGCTGACATCAAATGGCAGCTGATGGACTCCAGTGAAAAAAGAAGCTAATGCACAGATTTGGATGCTCAGTGAGAGAGCCTGAATGCATTAGGTATTGCAGAGGATAATTTCACATTTTACAATTGTGTAGTAGAGTTCGTGTTGAATGAAACATCTTCACGTATAATACTGCATATACACCCACATTTCTTTTTCAACTGTAAAAAGAAATAGTTCATGTATTGCCTGATCTATGAGCCTCTTCTCACATTGGGCTGCTGAGGGGAACACATGAACAGGACCTGTTTAATAGGATGGATTGTGACAGCCAGGTTTTGTTTTGATGTGCTCGAAATAGTGCCAGCCTCAAGAGGGAGCTGGTCAGAGACAACAGAAGACTCTTTGCTCTCCTGTGAAGGCTGTGGATCTAATCTGCTGTGCTTGTTGGATTATATAGCCATGGACTCATATACAGTGAACACATGCTCTGTATGGAGCCATTACTGCAGCTCTACTGCCCACATGTGCTGTGTGTGCATTTGGAACACCATTAGTCCAAGACTCCGAATAATTGCTCAATGAAGCGTGTGGTTCCTGCTCAGGTTCTATGTTGGGGGATGATGGTGTTGGGATGATGATGCTTGATCGTTTACCCAAGGAAAAAATGCACCCTGCATTCCAAAACAATATTTTTATTTATAAGACCTGACCACATACACAATGCTTAATGTCAGCTGCTGATATAACATGTTGCAAGTCAACATGAATCAGTCATTTTCTTTTATAAAAGTGTATATTATGTCTTGAGTTTATTTTCACTGTCATAAACATCCTCCGTACAGAACCAATCTCGCTGTATTGCCTATCTTTTTGAAATGTGTCATTGAGTTATTGTTGCTGCTGTCATTTTCTTGTAATTTGTTTCCTTTGAAGCCAGATAGTGAATGGAGCAAGTGATAAAACAGACAATTAGGATGAAATGTTGAACACATTTTATTTTCAGTACATTTGGGTGAAAGCACACCTCTCATTTCTGAACCTGCATGTCTTTTATTGCAGTGTTCAAGATGTGCATCATTTATCATATTATTTCACTTACAGAAACAACAAGAAACACAAAAGCTGTTATTTCCTGAGCTCTAATGGACTGCCACCTGTAAACCTGTTTATTTAAAAAAAAATAACAATAATAATAATAATACAGTCCAGTCCAGTCAAACGTTTGGACACACCTTCTCATTCAATGTTTTTTCTCTAGGCTTGCAGCCCTAATGATAATTACTACCCCTTCTGTCACTAATAGTGGCACTGTTATAAGGCCTCTTGGATAAGTTTCCAATCAGATCTAGTCCAAGTAATGACTCTTTGAAAACTTTGTTACTATTAGGCTGCTATATTACAGTTGGCTTTCTACATTGTTAATACACACGGATGACATTAAATATGTGAAGCAAGATAAGGAATTATGTAGAAAACTAGAAATAAATCTTAAATAATTATAGATATGCTTTATATTTTAGATTCAGACCTCTCGGAGTAGCCACCCTTTGCTTTGTTTTGATAGAGCTCCAAGCCCTTGGCATTCTCTCAGTGAGCTTCTTGATGAAGTCACCTGAAATGGTTTTCAGTGTGTACTTTGTTAGAGTTCACAAATGGAATACCAAAAGTGTGCAAAGCAGTGAGAAAGGCAAAGGGTGGCTATTCTGAGGAATTTTAACATGTTGCATTTTGATGAGGAGAGTCCTCATCAAACTTGGTAGTTTGTCTTCCTTTAACGTTTGAAGAATGTTTTTCAACTCAAAACATGTTATAATTACTTATAACATCTTTTGAGTTATTTCACACTTTTTGTAAACTAAATTCCCTATGTGTTCATTCATAGCTTGGTGCCTCCAGTGACAATTTACAACGTAAATATTCAAGAAATAAAGAAAAACATGGGCGGGACCTACTCGTTGCAGAGAAGTGTAGCCAATCGGCGCACTCTTTCTTCTGGTTTGAACATTTCCATTGGTCAATAACCTCTGTCTGCTCCGTGCAACATGTCGATGTGGCTAGCTACAAAGCAGCTAGTTAGCTAGTGGCTAGAGGCTAGAGGCTATCACATTGGCTAAAAACAAGTATATGTGAAGATATATGCTTTAAAGCGACACGGCATGGACGTAGCCTCCCGTCCTGTTAAAGGTATGTGCTAAAAACTTATCAGATGCTATATCATTGAATTGAGCGTTAGCAAGCTAACGAGAAGAGTAAGCTCCTGTCCTGAAAAGATCTGAGTTACACATAAATGTAGCATTAAAAGGATAGCTCATATATTGTCTGATTTACACCTTGTGTCAAGGATTGGAAAAAATACTCATTGTTACAAGCTAAAATATAAACGATATTCAAAACGAGTTGCTCCAACGCTGTCAGTCAATAATGTTTACGAGTTACGTTCACGCTAGCAAAATCATTGTTGTGTTTAATGTTTTATTCAGTTTCAATGAGTTGTGTTGACAGTTGCCCGAACAGTGTGATTTCTCTGCAGACAGTATCTTTGGAGGATGAGTGCCCCACCTCCTTCAGCTGTGTAGAGATGACCTGCCACCCTTTTGGGAATGGTCAGAATGGGGCCAGATGTGCCCCTTCTTAATGAGTACAAGCAGGAGTTCTTCTGGAAGCGCTTCCCCCAAACTGTTTTGGGTGGGCCACGCTTCAAGTTGGGCTACTGTGCCCCACCATATGTGTATGTCAACCAGGCTGTCCTATTCCTAACACCATGGCTGTTTGGAGGCATCAGTACTCTGCTTTGCCAGCTGCAGCTGCTTCAGGAGCTCCACGCCGCGGTTCTGTCTGGACTGCTCATGTTTGGGGTGGCAGCGGGTGTCCAGGCCCTGGCATTATATGCTGTTCGTAGGAATGCCACTGTGGAGAGGCTGGGGGTTAACAACATCCTTGCTGATGAAGAGGAGGTGGAGTTCACCCACTGTGTCAGCCCTGACACTGTGCACTTCATTGCCCCTGGAAAAAGGTTTGGCCTGAATATCGTGCTGCATACAGTTCTTGCAGGGGTGCTGTGTGGATTTGGCACATGGTATGTGTTTCTCAGCCGACTCGCCGCTCTGTACAACAGCATAGGTGCATCCCTGGTCATCTTTGTTCTCAGCTGGGTGACTCTGTGTATTGCTGAGTATTCCCTCATTGTTAACACGGCCACAGAGACTGCCACCTTCCAAGCACAGGACACCTACGAGATCACCCCACTTACCCGGCCCGTGTACATATTCATCTTTATCTCTGTGGATTTGGCTGAAAGGTAAACATTTCATAATAGACCTTTACTGATTATGCAGACAGCTTATAGAATTGTGAAAATGTCTTTCAGGTTTTCTGGAACTGTTCCGGAGCTCCATCTGGCCAGCCAGATTCTGCATGTGCTGTTCCTATTTCTACCTCTTCTGTGGGCGCTGGGAATGCTCCCTCCTCTGGATGCCCTGCTCCTTTGGGCCATGGAGCAGATTCTTGTGTTTGGTTTAGGCGGCTCCCCCATGTCCAGCAACCTCAGGTGAATTGATATTGTAAATGGGATGTGTCCAAATTGTTGCTTAGCCCATGAATTCACTGGCATATAAGCTCCCTATTCAAGTACCACTACAACAAGTTGAGAGTTTTACTGTAACAAAGTATCAATTAATAATGTTGCTATACTGGCAGTTGTAATTAACCCTTTAAAGTAACTGTAACTGATTTGGTGTGAAGGAATACAAGGTGAAAAGCAGCTGAATGAAACTTCTTATATATTTACCTATATCTTGTCCTATTCTAAGCAGTTTGTTTTTCAGTACATGGCCATGGACAAAAACAACTATTTGGACATCTCAGTTCCTATTTAACCATTTAAATCTCATCTGTAATCAACACTTTATCATAGAGTGATCATGCAGAATTATATTCATGTGATGTTACTGTAATGTTCTGTGAGTGAATCTCCCTTTTGATTTTTTTTTTTTTTACTCATTGATTATTAATGTGCCATAACAACCACCTAAATACACAAATGTTGTCTGTTGTCTCCTAGGTTGCTGTTGATGTTTAGTGTGTCCTCTGGAGTGGCTGTATGTAATTACCTCATTCCCTCAACAATGGCTCTGCTTCTCTTCTCGGTCTCTATGGGTTTTCTGTGGAGCTTGGATCTCAGCCAGACAAGATTTTTTTGTAAAGGTTCCTCAGAGGCCTTCAGGGATCAGTTATGTCGAGGGGGGTCCCCAGCACCTCCACCCCCTCCTAGGTCTTTTGGCTGGACTCTTGGCTGCAGGGAGATACTACTGTACATGACCCTGATGTTGGTGGCAGGGGTTGAGGCTGGCCTGCTGCATCACTTCCTAGGCAAAGTGCAGTCTGTGAGCTTTGTCAGTGGACCCCAGACCTTGGTGGGATATCTCCTTCTTGTTGTCTTCTGCCTCAGCTGGGTGCTAAGAGAGGTTCAGGGGGCATATGTGTTTGGAGGATTCTTCCTCAACCCATTTTACCCCAAAGGGATGTCCAATATCCAGACTTTTAAGCAGCGCAACAGGGGACTTCACATGGCTGCAGCACTCAGAAGAGTCCTCATTAATCTTGGTAGAGTGTGTTTCTCTTTTAACTTTTGAAGAATGTTTTTTCAACAAATTACTTATAGCTGTTTTATTTACAGTGTCTCCTTTGGCAATGATAGCATTTCTAGCCATGGATCAATCTCTTCTACAACTGCATAAGGCTTCACATTCCATTGGGTTGACACGAGCTTTTAGAGTGGTGCGTACACATTCAATTATAAACTTGTATAGTAGTTCTGAAACCAAGAAATTATTAAAATAAAGCAAATGTATTTGACAAAAGTCATCAAAATCTAAAGCTTGGCTTAACTCTTTATGCTGAAGGGTGATTATTTAACTGACTAAAATCCCAAATTCAAACAGAAGCTGCTTCTGAACTTTTTGGAGTACAAACAAATTTCTGGGCTCTTTGTGACACTGAGCACTGCTGTTTAATTTAGTTTAATTAAACAGCAGTGCTCAGGAAAATGGAATTTCAAAGCCCTTGTAATTTTTTGGGGATAAATATAAGGAGAAGTAAAGATGCTATCTGAAGGGGTAGTCTGATAGACAGATTGGGCATGTGGTGGATCTTGACAATGTTCTTTTCAAACTTGAACCCCAAATAACTTAAAATAAGTTTAAGGGACTTGTTATAATGCAAAAAATCTTGGTGTAATGCCTAAAGGCCTATTCAAATGTTATGAATTTTAGGCTTATTTTTTTTATTTATGGGTTTGGAGTACAAACTTATCCTAATTCTTCCCAGAATGTTTTAATTATTAATCCTTTATTTATATAGGTTAGCGTCTTGAGACTTGATGTATCATTTTCAAGAAAGACCTTTTAACCTTATTTTTCCAGGTGTGGCAAAGCACAGAGGACGCTCTGCTCCATATGGTTGTAGTTATTTTGCTGCGGTTCATAGCTGATGACAAAGTACTGCAGGGATGGGACAGCCTTGGAACAGGCATTCAGCTTCTGCTGGTAGGTATACCTTGCTATAGTACCAACACTATGTAAATCTAGTGCCTAACTATGATGTGGTTTTGCCTACAGGTCGGTCTTCTGGTCGATAGACTGAGCCAGTTTCTCTCCAAACTGAAGTTCAGTGTGACTGTTCTGGTCACTTCATGGACAGAGAAGAAGCAGCGGAGACAGTCCGCTGGCACACTTTTGGCTCTGAATGCTACTCTGTGGCCGCTACTACTGGCTGTGGTGACCCTCTCAGCCCTTCTGTCAGCCCCTCTGCTGCCTCTCTTCACTCTGCCCATCTTCCTGGTGGGATTTCCTCGGCCACAGCGCAGTTGGCCTGGGCCTGTGGGCACAGCCTGCCCCTGTCCTGACTCAGTCTTTTACCAGCAGATGAGTGCAAGCTTGGCTTCCGCTCTGAGGATGGCTTTCGCAAGAGGATCACTGGGTTTGTTGACTAAAGTCATTCTTTTGTCCTAAATGTACAACCCTAAATCAAATGTATGATTCTGCAAGCTAAGAGCAGAATTCAATGTTGTGTTTACACAGCATGGCAGTATATTTTACTATAAAATTTCAGTTGACAGTCACACGCCTCATTCATTCATAGGTAAGGTGGGTGAAGTATCTTGCCCAAGGACACAACGAAAGTATGCGCTATTCAGCTGGAATTATATCATCAATCTTTGGGATTGCTCTTGCCACAAGCCACTGCTGACCTAATATATAATAATTTTATATTTAATTTTAACAAGGCTTATTTTTTATGCATTATAATCTTCTGATTTATTTTAGCTTTCTAATTCAAGTACTTGAAATCTTTTGACGGATATAATTGCTGTCGTCTTTGGGTCAAGTTGGGACTGTGCAGATCAGAGCTCAATGAGGCGTTCCTGTATATGGTAGTATATTAGTAAAAGGAATGTTGCTCTGAGCAGCTCGTTGGAGTTACTGGCTTTAATGCAAGCGTGCATGATCCTGCTGAGCATCATGTGTAGTGACCCAAAAAAGCTCGGATCTGTATTCATTTCATCCAAATGTTTCCACACTATTAACCATGTAATACTCTTGGGCCAAATGGAGCTGCTGTGGCTGCTAGGATTGGTTCTGTGCCTGATCTGGAAGAGCATGACGAGAACAGCAAATTATATTATATATAGTGTTGAAATGAAACTAAAAATGATCTTTTTTTACAACCTGGTGTGGATGGGTGTGTATAGCATGCACACTAACTAAGTACCTTTAACTCACAACTGTCTAATTTGATGTGTGGTTTAAGGTACAACTATAAGAAGCTCTTAATTATAAATGTGTGAAGACCTAATGAACCTAATCGAATTGGCATTATATCTGAATATTCATATCAGAGCTTGGATCACAATTTATGTACATGAAATAGCTTTATAGGGGACACATGTAAATGGACTTTTATGAGCTTTTAACCATCTTATAACCATCATCATTATCTTACTCAATGTTGTATTTTGATTTATATATGTTTGAGTAATACTGTATTGTCCTGCATTTGAGGCTTGAGTGCTCAGACAGTTTGTTTTTTTACCCTTTATCCTCACAGTCTGCTAAATTCATCTGTCACTCACTCAGAGAATGACGAAAGCTGCCCAATAGAAGGCTGCTTTTGTAATTGTGAAAATAATGTAATCTATTATTTTTCAAAACCAATGGATGGCTAGCCATCTTTTCTTGCAAGAGTGAAACGTATCTGTCTGTCTCCCTTAAATGCATGAGGTCTGATTGGAGAACGTTTAACATCTCTGCTGTATTCTGCAGTAGTGTCATGCCATACAGACTGAGCTGATGTGGGCTAAACAGAATCTCTATTATTATATATGATTGTATGCTAATTTCTTGCCCTGTGTTTGCCCTCTTTTTCGATGTCACACTGAATACATTAAACGTTAAACGCATGGTTGGCTCATGCTTTTTTCCTCCTGTTCTAGGTTCTTTGGCCCCAGGGTCTCATTTCCTTGGCCGCTTTCAGGACCGCATGGCTTGGATTATGATTCTGGAGCGGGGATATGGGTACTGTACAGTTAACATAAAGGTATCTAGACACGTTTCTTTCTATGGGGTTTAATAAAGTACACCACAAATACCTATGTATGTGATCTATTGCAGGGTCTTGAGCTGCAGGAGACCTCATGTCACACAGTGGAGGCTCGCAGAGTAGATGAGGTGTTTGAAACGGCCTTTGAGCGTCCTGAACATCTGGGTTTGACTCGAGGCTTCAACCTGCACTGGGGAAACGCCCTCACTCCATGTGCCGCATTGACTGTCCGAGTTTATTCTGATGCTAGGAACGTTCTCTCTGGGATCATTGATTCTCATGACAATCTGAGGAAACTCCAGAATGACTTTCTCAAAGCTTTGGTGTGGCTGCTGCTGCGGTACTGCGTCCAGAAGCACAAAGGTTTCTTCTGGAGCTGTGACGATGGCTCGGGCGTAGGAAGCAGGAGGTCCCAGTCCTCCCAGCTGGCCCACACCACCTGTGTGCAGCCAACTGAGCCTGCCCTCCAGTCCAACATGTCATCTTTGAAGTTAAGGCAGGACAGCTCCAGCATGACTTCGTTTGGGGAGTGGTCTGATGAGGATGACTTGTTCGGGCCTCAGACAGCCAAGCGAACTGTGGCTCTGGTGACAGCGGAAGCCCACTGTGTGTGCACAGTGCTGCAGCCAGGAGCCTCTCTGCCCGGCTCTGTGGAAATGGACAGTCTGTTTGAAAATATGGCTCTGTCTGCGCTGCAGCCACTGCAGCCTCTGGGACTGGGCATCGGGTTGCCTGCTGCAGACAGAGGACCACACTCTGAGGTCTTTGGAGAGAGACTTGGCTCTCTGCCTCCTCTGAACTTCAGCTGCCCACAGTCTGAGGTCTTTAATCTGCCAAGTGGCTGGAGGACGGCTCCTTTACTGCCCTCTCGCCTGCTCCAGCTCAAGCCTCTGTTTCCAGAGGACTGGTTCCGGTTTGCTCTTGGTCGCTTTGGGCCTACAGTCCAAAGTGACACCACAGAGGACATGACCAAAGCTCTGAAGGAGGACGAGGCACTAAAGGAATTACATTCTCATGTCACCATGTCCTGCCTGGTTTCTCTGGGGGCCGAATCCGCCTTCACCAGCCCCAGTTATGTCTACAGATTATACTGTGGAGATATACCCTGGACAGACTCTTTGGACTGGCTTTCTTCCTGCAAAGAGCTCTACCAGATTGCACTACAAGCTTTCAGGTTTGTTAAATTTTAGGGTTTGGGATTAACTTTATTTTAACTTTACTCAGTTACCTTTTTAGAATACCTTTTCTCCCAGAGGTTAAATTCCAAAAGTAAAATGAACAGGGCCATTTATTTTTGTTTTCATTACTGAAGAGTAAAACATTTCTTTAAAAGAATGTATATAGTAATTTAGTAATATAGAGCGAGCCCAAAGACCCAGTCAAAGAAGAGATTAAGTCTGCTATCAGTGACTCAAGTCATTACATCCCATCTGTACCACAGGCTGACCCGTGCTATGGTTGTTTAAAAAAAAAAAAAAAAATCTATACCCATAAACTAATTGATACTAACTTTTACTGAATAGTTGAGTCTGTATGAATGACTTGTATATTTGTATCTATCAGAACTAGTATAAGACCACTTCAAAATCAAAATCTACTTTGAAGTTATATTGTGAAAACACAACCCCCCACTTTTAATTTAACCACTGAGAGAACAATGCACCTCTTTATAATTTATTAAACTGAATCGATGTGGAAAAAATACATCTATATTCTTGATTTAGGTTCAGTTTTAAGTTGCTGTTTGATCAAGCCAGTCTTGGGCCTATGGAGTCTGCAGAAGAATTGTTCAGC
Source organism: Periophthalmodon schlosseri (assembly GCA_000787095.1). Classification (NCBI taxonomy): domain Eukaryota; kingdom Metazoa; phylum Chordata; class Actinopteri; order Gobiiformes; family Gobiidae; genus Periophthalmodon; species Periophthalmodon schlosseri. Next base: position 49,168 of record KN483511.1, on the reverse strand, counting down.
GCCTTGGAGGAATACGAGCGAGACTGGTACATCGGCTTGGTGTCAGAAAAGGGCTGGCATGACAGTGTGCTGCGAGAGAAGCCATTCCTGTTCTCACTGGGACATGACCTAACAATGGTGCGTGTAGTGCAGTAGTATGCGAGTAGTAGTATGGAACTCACACAAGTTGATATCTTGTACTCAGAGTAGGGCTTTTAAAAAGAGGGGGGTATTATGTAAAATCGACTTTTTGTATCTTTCTACCATGTTATAACATTGTTCCCTCATTATGTCATCCATGCATGTTTGAGTATTTTAGCGATCTCTCCCAGGCCCTATTTGAACCGTCCTTACGGTTAGCTTAAGATTCTGTCCAAATCTCAGCCCACAAGCCTACATCACCCATGCTCCCACACAACAGTTCTCCATAAATATACAAAGGCATGATGTAAAACTACACAACAATTTGACAGACCTAATGCGATGTACTGTAGTTTAATTAATGGAACACACGCTGATTGTGTTCAGCCCAGTATGCCCAGTATAGCTAGTGTTACTACATATCACAACCTCCACTAATATAGACACTGATGATGGAGCATGTGCTGATGCAGATATCCTTGAAACAACAGCAGAGTGAACTGGTCTCTCTCTCCACAGGGCACATACACAGGGCGCGTCTTGTCTCTCCAGGAGCAGCTTGTCCAGGTAGGCCGTCTGAATGGGGAGGGAGTTCGGGGACAGTGGGCCAACCTGTCCTGGGAGCTTCTGTATGCCACTAATGATGATGAGGAGCGCTACAGCATCCAGGCTCACCCCTTACTGCTCCGAAACCTGACAGTGCAGGCAGCAGACCCTCCTCTAGGATATCCCATCTATTCCTCTGTCCCACTACATTTCCCCAGCCTCTGACCCATAAGATACAGTTGGACTTGAGAAGGTTGCATAAGTTTGCATAAGCCTCAAGAGAGAAAAGTTCAAAAATAGGAATGAAATTAAATGTCTGAGTGGAAGTGATGTGGCATTACAAAATTGGACAGACTTATGAAAACTTAAATGAACACTTTTTAGGTTAGCATTTTAATGTTCAGAAATATGCTTAAAATAAGGACATTTGCCCACCTTCATTGGAAGACAAGGGCTCAATACCTCTCATTTACTGTACATTTTTACATTTTCCAAAGGGACTATTTGTGCCTTTAATATATCCTGACATATGAATAATGTGTTTGTGCTGACATTCTGTTTACAATACACTTGTTTACAATTTAGGATCAGTTTAAATGTTTTGTCCACAGTTTGTCCTTTATTGTATTTTTATAGGTATAATTGTTGTATTTTTATATGTACTATAATAAATACCCCGGCAATGTTTTTTGTCTTCTTTAGATTGTTTAACCCTTGTGTTGTGACCAGCTACAGAAATGTCGGTGCCCCTTATACGCTACTGTTTTTGACAGCTGTGGTATTTTCTTTTTTCAAACTTTTTTTGTTAATCCACTTTAGTTCTGACCAAAAATACTATTTGTCTGTGATGTGTTAATATTTCCATGAGAGGGCTGTTTATTTACAAAAAACAAGCTGTAATTAAAGACACAAATATGCCTATTCTCCAATATTCACAAGGATATGCTCAAGAACCGTCCTAAATACAAAAACACAACCCTCACTAGAGCCCTCATGGTAAAGCATATGGAAACTATAGGGAGACCTGTTTAAATTTAATCATTTTGTCATACATTCATATTCTGATTTAGTATGAACTCTTAAAAGTCACACATTTGACCACTTTTGAAAAGGCGAAAACACAATCAGGAATTTACAATGTTATAGTGTCATGCCAGAGCATTCCAAAATGTTGTTATAATGGAATGAGCTGTGGAAGAAAACCCTCAAAGGTTGTTACTGATCTTTAAAACCAGTTTGTGTCGTATTTTACCTACCCGTGTGAATTTTCTTGTTAACCATAAAAATCTTGGACATTTTTATATGGTCAGTGTGGATTAGGAGAATTAAGCAAGAAAAGTACATAGGGTAGCAAAAGATCAAAAGATTGAAAATTACGTTTTGACCCAAAATCATCCAAATATCACTAATACTGTAGGAATAATGGGCAATTTAAGCATGAAAATGACAAAAAAAAAACAGTGTAAAAGGACCCAACAATACAGAATACATGATACATTTAGAAATAATGAAAAGTTTTTTCCTAAACACATTTTACGGGCTGTACAATCTCAAGCTAAGCAATGTTTTTACACTTTTAGAAGGTACAGTACCATCTTTCTCCAGTTTCATGGTGCTTTGGGTTTGGTGAAATAAGCAGAGTCTGCATCCTGGGGAAAAAAGACAGAAATGTACTACTTTAACCATTATATTTTAGGCCTAAAATAAAAACAATGTAATGCACTTTTATTAGAAAAATAGATACACTCACAAACATAATTTAGTGTAAAACAGTTCTGTCAGGAGGTTCAGACTAGGTCCCTAACACCATGGCTTTTAGAATGATGAAAAATTTGCACCATTTCCATGGCAATTGGAAATTCAAAGCAAAATATGCTATTTCAATTACCAAAAGTAGTCAAACTGGCATTTATGGAAGTCAGATCATTTGGACCCAAACAAGCTGTGATGATGTCACACATAATTATTATTTTGGTCATAAATGTCCCCTTTAGTTTTTGCTGTATTTCAGCTGACACACTGACATTGTTTTAGCTTTTTGGCAAATGTGAACCATGTTAATTTTTTAAATAATCACTACAAGCAGTACAAATTTAACCTGGAGTCCATATAACAAAGGTTTGACAAGCCAAGAGTTTAACAGTTAACTCAGAGTTACTTACCAGACCAGCTTTGAAATTCTTCACCCGTTTTCTGCCCAGCTTGTTTGTGAGGAACCAGCCCAAAGTAGGAGCGTACTGCCATGCATAGTAAAACAAAAGGAAAGGTTGTTGAGCAATCCACATTTCCTGGACTCCATTAACTACTCCCACTAGCATCAGACGCACACAGCGCCTTGTGGACATCTTGTGCTCTTGACCCCCAACTGTGTGCACATGCTTAGAGTGAAAGTGGGACAGGTATTAAATTACAATGAATATTATTTTTCACAAATATTTTATTTTTAACAAATATTTCACAATTTACCTTATTCAGGTCTTCTGTGAATGCATTGTCAACTATTTTGGACTGCACTGGGCCTGGACACACTGTGCTGATGAGGATGTTGGGATAGTCACTCAGTTCAGCCCTTAGCGAGTTGAAGAAGCCCTGTCAGTACATGGTATTTAATATCTTTCTAGAAGTAATGAGTGCTGGGGATGATACTGGTTCTTTACCTGGAGAGCATGTTTACTTGCAGCATACCCCGTACCCAGAGGGGCCCCAACTAGCCCCATCACACTGCTCACAGTCACAATGCTCCCAGAGCCTTGTTTTATCATATGAGGAAGCACCTGCTTTGTGAGGGACACTGTACCCAGGAAGTTAAGCTCCATCAAAGCATGATATACCTCAAGACTGGTCTCCAAGAACAGGGAGCGCTGGCTTCGGCCACTATTGTTTATCAAGACATCAATCTGAAAGAAAAATGGCTTATTTATACATTCCTGCAAATACTAACTGGGCTCATTTCAAATTAATTTGTCACATAAATACTAAGTCGTAACATGACTTAAATTGGCGTTAACCCACTTACACATTATCTGAAATATAGGCTTTTAGACACATGTAGCTTGTGAGTCTTTAAATTGTGAGAAATTGAGAAAAAGCTTTAGAACAAGGGGTTTTCAGTTGTAGACATTTGGGCACAGTTTGGACCACTACCACAAACGTACATGTCCAAAGTACCGAATGGCTGCTTCAGTTTTTGCCTCATGGGATTGCCTCTCCAACAAATCCAATGGAAGAACAAGAATGTCTTCATCTTGTAGATTAGAGCACTCTAAAAGAAACAAACATTATTTAATTGTTCACTTTTTATGGCAAGTTTAATTATTCTTATTTACGCAAGCAGTGGCTTTTGACCCTTTGGAGCTCATTTTCCCGACGTGAAGAGAGGATGAGGCGAGCCCCACACTGTGCCAGTTGGTACGCCAGCTCCTCCCCAATGCCACTTGAGGCTCCAGTCACCCACACCACCAGGCCCCTCAGCCTCTTCTCTTCAACAAAAACAGAAAGGGGTCAGTCTCGCTTATTTTTATGCTTGGAAAGGACTTTTGCTTAGAGAGTTTAAAAAAATGTATGATGACATAATGAAAGAAAAATTATTTTGGCAGAGAAAAAGAACTATCCATCTCTAATGGTATGATAATAACAATAGAGATGGTAGATGCAGAACAGCTGCTCTCAAGTCTGTTTGTGGTTCTTATCAACATGTTGTGAATAGCAGTGTAATAGAACTCTGAGTCGAATATCAAAAACTTTGCGTTGTTGGCCAGATATGCAAAATGTCCATAGAGATGCATTAGCAGAGACAATATAAAAAGTAAACAAAAGAACCAAGGAACAATCCGATAAGATACGGGTCACTACTGACACATTGATCACACTATAGTGTCATGATGCTAATTTGAGTATTTAACAGCTTAAAGTTTATATTGATTCGTTCAACATTAGCCAAACTGAAAATTCTATGAGGTGTGACAACCCAGTCCCAATCTCTGTGTGTCATTACAGCTGATTTGGGACCTTGGCCCTGTCTCAAGAAGCAAGTTTAGGCCAAACTCAGACTTTGTTAACCCTAAAAAGAGATCAACTCAGAGTTTTAACCTAAAACCTAAGTCAGTCACCATGGTAACTCACTCTGTGAATCTAACCTGGCCCAGAGCAGGTTTTATTCCTCTAACCCTGAGTTTAACCAGAGTCTGATCCTTAAGGAGAACTCTGATTGGTCAGTCACAGATGGATCAGGAACATTTAATGAGGCTTAACAAGAGTTTAATGATTTGACTTGTATTCATTTATACTTTCCACTTATTTTACTCAAATGACTTACAAGCCTGATCTTTCATCCCCTTTTGCACTAAAGTGTGTTGGGAAGTGGAAATCATTAGATTCATGGATAATTCTTTATTCAGTTTAATTTTTGATGGATAGGATACATTTAAAAACGAATTGAGCTATACAGCTCTCAACATCTTATATCCGCAAAAAATGCTAATTAGCTACTTAAATTTAAAATCTGAAATCAAATATTAAAATTGTCATTTTAAACTTTTTGTTTTTATCTAAGTAGGCTGCAGCCAAATTATGTAGGCCTTTTGAGTAATATTATTTTAATCTAAAATAGGATAAATTGATTAAACAATGTGCCCCTTCACAGTTTTTATATTAAACCTGACTGATCCACAGTCACATGACTTCCTGTCCCTGTAATGGAAGTCTCTGGTTTACAGTTGCCATGTTGTCCTCTTTTCTGGGATCCATTGATAAAATCTTGTGTCTTCTGCTAACCTCAAGGTTTACCATCTGAGTTTTCTAATTCTGCTCCAAACCTGTGTAGTGAAAACGAAGTTGAGTTTACTCAGTGACGGACTTTGCTGCCAATCTGCACCATCGGCCCCTCCGACTACCACCAACACTCACGCACTCATCATTGTAGGCTGTACAGTTTATACGTCTGGCCACACACTCCATCCTACCGCTGCCACTGCATGAGTGTCTGGCTCACCTTTGCGCACTGGAGATAGATTACTGTGTGACACTGACAGCAGAAGGGCATCAGGTGGATTGCTGGGCGTACGGTCATTTCAGTGCTCCCTCATGGGCTTAACCAATGGTTAAGATGAGCCATTTACGCACGAGCAGTAGTCCTACTCCTAGAGGCGGCACTACTACTACTACTACTACTACTACTACTGGTGGGAAACGTCATGCCCACAGTAGCCTAGCCTATATCTAGCCATACAAACCCTAACCCAGGCAAAAGTGGATAGATCGTCCATTGATGCTGTAGTTTCTCGTTTTACATATCACGTAATTTCATGATCATTTTGTTTCACGTTAACATGAAACTATCACGTAATTTTGAGATAGCATCACGTTAAAACGTGATACAGCTGATTTTTATTTAAGTGCAGATTTGTCAGTTGTATGCTGCAGTAGGCTTAATTCGATAATTTATTACTAAAAATTATCTCTTGAAGTAGACAATATTCCACAGATTATTTGTGTGGTTTTACATTTTTAAACAAGTTTGTTCATAACCCCCATACACCAGAATGCCAATATAGTGAATGGGGCTGGTTTATTGATCTATATACGATCTTATTACACGTTCATGGCATGGATCTATTAAAATGGTGTCATTCCACTAGACCCGGAAGTAGCCTAGTCAAAGTAGAGTGATCATGACATCATCAAAACCCATAAGCACCTCTGCAGCAACAAGCACCTTGTCTGTGCTTTTGTCTCTGGAGAGGTCCATGATCCATGTAATTCAGATCATTATCAAAGTTAGTTGTCGGAAAAGGTATTTGTCATGGCTACTCTTGACTCACAGGAACAGCTTCTACGCATATGAGCACAGCAAGCTAACCCTCAACACCTAAGCCCCGGTCGTCACCTGGCCGCTGCCCCGCCACACTGGCCCACAGCAAGGTCATGTCCGCGTCTGCGAACACCGTGCACACCAGACATACGATCAAGTACAGCGGGACGAGGTACCAAAGCACGGCGAGAAGACTCGAGTCCATTTTGCAGAGCTACACTGACTGCATTGAACTGAGTCGACTTCTCAACACTGGCGTGTACATCAGACTGCGCATGCGTCACTTCTTGGACGGCTGTTTCAGAAGGTGGCCCGGAATGGGGTCTCCAAAACCCTGAGAGTAGACAGAAAACTACCCTTGTTTATTGCAGGTAACTGTAACCTATATTGGCCTTATATCGTGTATGCATTTTGCCTCCTAATTTACAGAACATTAAAATGTTCTGTAAATTAGACTATAATGGGTGTAGCTTGCAACGGTTTTTAAAACCACTACTACAGTCACAACTGAACCTTTGAGATCTGACGAGATCATGTTTGGCAGGTTCTCTAAATGCCATAACTCACGCAAAATGTACCCAAGTATAACTCAAATGGTGAATCTGCCTTACATACCAAAGTGAATGACGGGCCTGATCTGAAGTGACCCAAATGCCTAAAAGTCAATCAGAGTCTGAAGTTCAGGCACAGCCAGAGCTGTACATGAACTTAAAAATGAGTAAAATGCTGAAGTGACACTTTGTACCATAAAATAAATATTTACAAATCTCACTATTTGTTTTATTTTACAAATAAAAAACAACCAAAAAGAAAAATGTCAACAGCGCGGGAAGTCCAAAAGAATTTGGCATTGAGTTAATGTCAATTTTTTACTGAAAACTTTTAGGTTCTAATCTATACCTTGGAGTACTAGTTTATTCAGAGTTTTAAAGATTTTAATTTTATTTTTAAATGGGAAAAGAAAAACATTAATCAGGTTTGGCTCAGTTAAAACAGGTTTTCAGAAGAGTGGACAGGGATACACAGAACCCGCATATTCTGTCTGGTTATATATTTAGATACTTTGACTTTAATCTGCCAATACATGATATCAGCCAATACTAGTGTAGGGAGTGAAAAAATTTCATTTCCTTGAAACAAAAATAATGGCCAAATCCAAATGTATTTATCTCACAAGTACTACTGAACAGCTTTGCGTAAGTAAAAGTTCAAACATTATAAGATGGTCTGGGCAACAACAGCCAGTAAATGGTTTCATTAGGCCTACATCAATTTATATGCCCAACCAGGATATCGGCTGAACCAATATTTTGGAGTTGCAACCCAATCCAGCTACAGTTTCTGGACTGAGGCTGATATCCGATACTAGTATTGGTCCATCCACAGACAACCAGAAAAACAGTACAGTAACACACATTTCACATGCAATCACTGACTACAAATATAGCCCTAAGTCAAAAAAGTATGTCCTCTTAAAATGGGCACCAGAGCTGCCTGTCTTCAAATAGATCAAATAGAGAGGGACAATATTCCAGAGCTTCATGTTCGTTATCTAGTGTTCAGGTGTGTGCTCACTAGTTAAAGCAGTGAATTAAAACTGTGGCGGGGGATACGCGGTTACTTTATCTGAAAATAAAACCCAATGGACATGCTCTGTGCATTTTACATCATGGACAGCACTGTGCTGTGATGGACCCAGCCAGTAAGTCTAGGCCTACAATGAATTTCATTGACTTCATGTCATTGAAGACATCACAGATAGTCATGGTGGAGAGGATTACAAGTCATGGTGGTGCAGGTATGTTGCTTTTGTTGACAAAACGTTATTGCTGTAGGCCTAGTTTTTTGGCCAAATTTTGAGTATGCTCTCTGCAGCAGGTGTGCGAGCACGTATTTAAGGTCATTGGGTTGTAGCCTCTCTGATAAAAGTCGCCTAAGGTTTAGTTTGTGTTATTTTAGTTAAGTAAATAAACCATGTGACTGGCAACTTTGGCTATTTAACAATATTCAATATTTATTAGTTGCTTATCTCTTGGAAACCTGCGGTGCCCTGTGGCGCGGCTCTCGCTCGCTCTGCTGGGGTGACGTCATGTGTTCCCAAAGCGCAGCCTGCAACATCCGGGCCCTGAGCTGGGGCTCTCTGTGGCTAAAGTTAGCTAGCAAGCTGTCAAGCTGTCAAGTGGAGAGGCTGGGACAAACGTTTCAGCTTCCCCTGGCTTGGCCACACAAACGCGGCCATTTATTTCCCCACAATTCATTGTAAGCCATAGTTTATGTCGTCAGCTGGGATAATGTAATTCTTTACGGGCGCACGTCAACAGAGACATTCGTAACTATAATTAGATGCATTTTGTACTGAGTGACGATTATTGCTTGCTAACAGGCTAGCTAGCCTAGCTGTGCCGTCGTAAATTCATAATTTCATCGGGTTGTCCATTCTGGTACAACGAATTATAACACTGTCCAGCTCTGTTCTGCAGTTTTGCTCCTGTCCATTCGTAATTGGATTTTTGGTAAGTCGCTGGTTTTAAGCAATCTTAAATGTTGACGTAAGTGTGGTTGCTGGCTAGGCTAGGAGTGGTAATACATAGAAAGGCCGTGGGCTGCTTTCTTGACTACTACGTTATCAAATATGAAAGGAGGCCCGTCACACTTTGAATTGCGGGACGCGGCTGTGGCCCGCGTCTTTATTTGAGTATTGTAATGAATTTTACACAAAGCTCTCTTGTTGACATATGGCATAAACACTGAAGCATGTGTTATATAAGAACCCGTGCTACATGTAAGGTCTCAGTATCTATTTGTGTTTTCATTACAGTCTGTTGCACTGTTGCAGTCGATGTTTTATTGTAAATTTAAATTTTATATGGTGTAATCTAACCTTTTATTCAAGGTAAACACATTTCTGCGCTAAAAGGTCTATGCGTGTCAATGCATGTCATTACCACACTAGATTAATTAATTGTAAGGTTTTTATACTGTTGTAACTTGTTATTCTCTTTCCTTGATAATTCCAGGTGGGACACAATGGGGGCTTTCCTGGATAAACCAAAGATGGAGAAATACAATTCTCATGGTGAGGGGAATAGCCTGAGGTATGGGCTGAGCAGTATGCAGGGCTGGCGAGTGGAGATGGAAGATGCGCACACAGCAGTAATAGGCCTGCCTCATGGGCTGGACCTTTGGTCCTTCTTCGCTGTTTATGATGGCCATGCAGGCTCTCAGGTGGCCAAATACTGCTGTGAGCATCTGCTTGAGCACATCACAACCAATTCAGACTTCCAGAGTGCTCTGCAGGAGGAAACCTGTGTAGACAGTGTGAAGAACGGGATCCGCACAGGGTTCTTGCAGATTGATGAACATATGCGAACCATCTCAGAGAAGAAGCATGGTGCGGACCGCAGTGGTTCGACTGCAGTGGGAGTGTTAATTTCTCCCACTCATGTGTACTTTATCAACTGTGGTGACTCGCGTGCACTGCTGAGCAGGGCTGGGGCAGTGCATTTCTTCACACAGGATCACAAACCTAATAATCCCTTGGAGAAGGAGAGGATCCAGAATGCTGGTGGCTCTGTTATGATCCAGCGTGTCAATGGCTCCCTGGCTGTGTCTCGCGCTCTTGGAGACTTCGATTACAAATGTGTGCATGGAAAAGGCCCCACAGAGCAGCTGGTGTCTCCTGAGCCTGAAGTTTATGCTATAGAGCGATGTGAAGCAGAAGATGAATTTATAATTCTAGCATGTGATGGCATCTGGGATGTTATGGCCAATGAACAACTCTGTGACTTTGTCAGGTCAAGGCTAGAGGTGACAGATGACCTTGAACGAGTCAGCAATGAAATCCTTGACACCTGCTTGTACAAGGTATGTACATATTAGTAAATTAGATTGTTTCTTTTTTTTTTTAAGTACATCATTGTAAGATTTTTTTTTTTTGACAGGGGAGTCGAGACAATATGAGTGTTGTGCTAGTCTGTTTTTCTGGGGCACCCAAGGTTTCACCCGAGGCAGTGAAGCGCGAATTTGAGCTGGATAAATACTTGGAATCTAGAGTAGAAGGTAAAAAGCCAAAATAAACATTGACACAGAGTATATTTTTAACAAGTTACAACCTTTACCTTTGTGTTTGTTTTCCATCAGAAATAATCAAAAAGCAAGGAGATGAAGGAGTCCCGGATTTGGTCCATGTGATGCGGACATTAGCATCTGAAAGCATCCCTAACCTTCCTCCTGGAGGGGAGCTGGCAAGCAAGTAAGTTTGAAGAAAACAGGATTACTTATGTCAGAGGTCAGGAATAATATTTTACCAAGGTCCAGGTTTTATTGACAGTGGCAATAAAACTTATTCTGATTCTGATTTGAATTTCCTCAGTGGTGTGGAACATTGTGAATTCTCTTTTACTCTTGTTTTCTATTAAAAATAGGTATTATAATAGTTATAATAATAATTGTTTTATATCAAATTAGGATTATTAAAAAATATATTTTACTAGCAGATGACATGTGAAACCTGCCCCCCCATCTCACCTGGCCTTTATTCAGGCTCCCTTGTGCTCTCTGGACTTCTGTCAGGACAAAGCTGGCATGCTGATAGATAGCATCTAATGGTGTTATGTAAGAATACAACAGGACAATCTTATTGATTTGAGGGGCTAAGTTGACATGTGCTGGGCTTCATGGAGCAGATATCTGCTTTTGCACTGACTCAGAACATCACACACTGGTTTGGAGTGGTACTCTGGATTTAGTAATTTTAAGTTAAATCAAGTTAACTTAACTTGACCATGTTCTGTGCCACATATCTCTGTGGTGTAACGCACTGCTTCACTGCTCCTGGTAAATGAGGGGCTTTAAAGTGGTTATGTCCAAAGTTCTATGTCAAAGTTTTGACAATTGGATCCGGATTGGAGTCTTATGTAGACAAAGTACAGACGATTTCCTTTTTGTAAAATTGTGTAATAAAGCATGTGTCAGTTCCATCACAGGCCTCTGGGTTATCTGAGACACTTCAGTCTTGCCCAGTTTGAGATCATTTTTAAACTTTTCCGCTCCATTTTATTATGTAAATAACTAACCAAACTTTGCTTGGTATAAGTTGGTTTGTGTTACTTGGGGATGAACCGAAGAACTGCCGTCTTCTTCTTCATCATCTTATACAGGGAATTAACCAGGTGCAGAACAGGTAAAAAATTTGGGGCATGTTGTCATCTATGCCAAAAATCATCCAACTTTGTATATCCGGGCTTACCATGCCAATTGATTCTAAAGCATTTCCAGGGCTCGGGGGGATACTATGACGGAAGATAGGTTGCTAGATTAGTTGAGCCCAAACCCTGGATTTCCTGAAGGCTTTTCCTACACATATTATGATTGGTGCTATATTCTGAGTTGTTTTTTTTTTTTGTTTTTTTTTGTTTTTTTTAACAAGTGAACATGGCTTTTATAATAAGGTTTCTGAATGGAGACAAATTTGAACAAATAAATGTGTCAGAATAGTATTGAAGCTGAAAGTCTCCATCACACATGATTTAGAAGGAGCTCAAGAGATCATTCTAGCCACAAGTTTAGCTGTTATCACACAGAAAAAAATGCACTGATGCAATATATTTTATTGATGGCAAGAAAACATTCCCTAAACAGTTGCAATGTTTGCTATTTGGGACCATTTAATTTGAAATCAAATGTAATAACTGTAGCATTATTCTAACCTTTAAATTGATTATACATTTCCTCTGTGTAGGCGAAGCGTAATTGAAGCGGTATACAACAAACTGAATCCGTATCGAAGTGATGACACGGTAAGTCCAGAGCCTGTCTTGACAAAGTAGCATTTTGGATGCATGTTTTAATGTGTTGACCATTTCATAGCACTTGCATGCCCCTCATTATCACTGAACTACACGATCCTAGTTTGTTTAAAAAAAAAAAAAAAAAAAAGGATCTTTAATGGCATAGTAGGATTACTTCAGAAGTGTGAACTGTGAGATTTTGAGATCCTCTCACATTTGGTACTTTAAAATTGTATTAAGTGCAGTGGGTCAGCAGTGTTTCGGTGTGTGTTGTCCTTGACAGCCACACTGCCCTCGGATAGTAAAAATTTTAGTTTTGTGTAATAGTAAATGATAGCACATGGCGTCAAATCAAGAAATTATGGGACTATTGGGTCATATGCTGACAGCCTGACGGCTTGAAAGGGTTTAGCCCTCTGATCTTTCAGTGCTGTGTTGTTCTGCTTGAATATTGAAGCATTCAGTTTTAACAGTCGCGTGCAATCAAGGCAAGCAGTGCTTGTCCAATAAAATCTAAAATCATTGTGTGTCAAAAGTATAAATGGTTACGAATTGTATCCAAATAATCACTTTTTCCCTTCACTTCTGCCTGTTTTGAAACATGGTCTCTGAAGCAAATCTCAGTGTCCTTAAGTACATCCTAATGGTCACTGATTAGACTGCATCAATCGCGGTCTCAGTAAATTTTGTTGTTGTCCTGTGCTATGGAGGCCATGCCGCGGCACACTCTCAACATGCACTTTTACAACCAGAGAGCCAGCCAGTTGTTTTAGAGGCTTGCACATGCGTACTAAGGACCACAGCCGGCTCAAAAGTGCTGAATGAACAGCCATGATAAACCCATGGAGGAATCTGACGTCTGAGGAGATTTTTAGTGAGTGCACATGTGTAGCAGGAGACGCCAACGGCAGTACCAACTTTCAACACTCTCAACATAAACATCATTGGTTGAGGGGTCAGATCCACTGACCCACAGGGTGGTGGTGCGATTCCACAGATGAATGCTGTCATTGTGTCCTTGGGCAAGACACTTAACCCACCTTGCCCCCGGTGTCTGCATGTGAATGTGTGTGTGAATGGGTGAGTGGTTCCTTGCTGTAAAGTGCTTTGAGTGCCTTGAAGGTGGAAAAGCGCTATCTAAAAATGTGACCGTTTACCAAGTCATTGTAGCTTTGCATTTGTAATGATTAGATGTTAATTAGAAACACAGGCAGTCATTCAAACAAACAGTGAGCTAGTGTCATGGCTAGTTTATGTGAAATGAAGGATCTGGATGGAGCAGTGGAGTGACAGCTGCTGGGGTAGCTAGGAGCCCTTCTTCTTTCTGACCTGTGTGTTTATGAAGGAGCGACAGCGTTAGTGGAATAACAGGACTATTACACATGTGTGGAGGAAAATGTGGCTGTTCTGGACCTGCTCCTCTTCAGGGAAATGCAGGACGTTTCTGCAGGAAAGACGTGGCTTTGATTTGCATCTGAGAGGTGAGTGTGAGTGCGCTGTTCTAACGCAGGGCTGTTTAAGGGGATGTTTGTGACACATGTAGCTGTATTATAAGAGCACCTATCACCGGTCTGACCAGTGCACCTGTCTGACCAGTGCATTGTTATTGTTAGTATTTTTTCCTGAATGTACATTTTGTGTAGTAAGTGCATTATATATCTAGTGCTGTCATATGTCATTTATATGATTTCTAGGTGCATAATGATAATTACATAGATAACAATAGAACTGAAGGCTCAGCTGCATAAATGGCGTGTAGGAGTAGGACAAACCTGTGAAGAATCAAATAATTTGTTTGTACAAATGGGGTGTCAAATACGGCCCAATATATACAAATGCTAATAAACCTAGCCTAGGCTTCTCTAATTTGACTCCAAAATAGCTCAGTATTTATTTTTATTGACATTAAATGCATATACTAATTTGCAATGAAAGATCAAAAACTGGTGGATTTCACAAGTAGGCCTGTCACCATGGCAAACTTTGAAGTATAATGTATTGTTTTGCAAAATTGTGATATAAACTATAACACAGAAGACCACTATATCCCACTGATATTTTTGCATAAAAACTTAAAATGAATATCCCATAAAAAGCTGCATTAAATAAATGGTAAAAAGAACCACAATGTACAAATTGGTGAAACAAGGCTTTCAATCTGCGCTATGGACACCTCCAACCGCAACCAACACTCACACATACTTTGATACTAGGCAAGGTGGATGAAGTGTCTTGCCTAAGCACACAATGAACCGAACTTGGTCCAAGCGGGAATCAATCCGCCAACCTTTGGGTTGGGGGCCGCTGTCGCCCTAGGCTACATGTTCTGCTCATTTGAGCTGTCTAGTGTCCACTGTGACCTGCAGGAATACAATTTTTTATTTAACCAGGACAGTTCCACTGAGATTTGGAATCTAATTTTCAGGGGAGTCAGGGCCCAAAGGTCCCCTACTACTATGTACAATAAAGGTGTTGTACATAGTAGTAGGGGAAACCAGAGTACTTGGAAAAAACCTACACAGGTACGGAGAGACTATGCAAACTCCAAAGAGAAAAGCCCCATTCCATCTGGGAGTCTTAACAGAGGACCTTCTTACCCAGGCTAAAGCTTTAACCCAAATATCTCTCTTGGTTTCTGCCTCATATTACACCCTTGAAAAGCAGCTTCACAGAATAGCATAAAAAAGTCTCTAAACTGACTTCATGCTGTCTCCATGCTGATGACGTACATGAACATGTTTGTTAATAAATATTACCCAAGAAGAAGAGATATATATTATTGTGCCATTATAAATAGACCTTGCTTGTGTGCTAAAACATATTCCAGAAGTTGCCGTGGATGACACCGTCGTCATTCAGGTAGTATTATTTTGACTTGGGGCTGCCAATCTTGACAGCAAATTAGGTCTATACTGACTACAAAGCAGTTTTAAAGCCTTCCAGAGAATCGGTGCATTGTTGACTTGTTGGTGCATATGAACACTGAACATTTTCCACAAATCAATCTATTTTATATAATTTTTTAGCTGTGAAACCTTTCTCAAATTCTCCATTGAAATGAATGGGATTAACCACAAGTCCTCCACAAAGAAAGGGTGGTTTAGTAGCAGAGGCAAAAGTGGGTGGGGCGGTCAATGAAAAGTAGTACTGACACATGATTTTTACTATTGCTAAACCAGAGTAGACCATCAACCTTGCAAAATGTAAATACTCACGAAAGCCATAACTCTACAGACAAGAGGTTTATTGGACAAAAGCAGTCCAGTAATTTGATAGTGATTCGCAAGTTTTGGATATGACGGCTTATTATATTATTTTCATTATCTTTTTATATGATGTTATTACAGTATTGGTCAAAAGTTTGGACACATCTTCTTCAATGTCTTTTCTTTATGTTTACCATTTTCTACATTCTACATAGATGCAGAATAAAAATCAAATATGTGAAGCAAGATCTATCAAATTATGTAGCAAAGAAATGTTAAATAACAAGTATGTTTTATATTTGCATTCCTCAAAGTAGCCACCCTTTGCTTTGTTGACACTGCTGCAAACCCTTGGCCTTCTCTCAGTGAGCTTCAAGATAAAGTCACCTGCAATGTTTTTGACTTCATTAGTGGAAAGCCAAGAAAGAAAAGGGTGGCTATCCTGAAGAATCTAAAATCTAAAACATGCTTTACACTTTTTTTGTTTAATTTACATTGTCATGAAAATGAAGAAAAAGCATTAAATGAATAAATGTGCCAAAACTTTTGACCAGTAGTGTATATTTGGTGTTCCCTCATTGTTAGCTTACTCAAAGGAAGCTGTATTGTGATTTACGGTTCATGCATGTTTGAGTAATCTTGTAATGTTCTACATTCTTAGCTTGAGTGCTCAGAAAATTTGACTCTGGGTCATACATGTAGGGTTAAAAATATATCTGTGCATTATTCATTCAGTTGTTTTTCAAGAAAAAAAAAAAAACTCCTGGTTGCAGATGTCAAAAGTAATATCAATCATGGCACATTCAGTCCAAACACGAAGGAGTGTGAACAATAATATTAAGTCAGAAGGCTGAAGACTTGAAACTGGACAAAGTTTTGTCAGAGTTAAACTCAAGGCAATGGACATATCTTGGTTTAGTGTTGGCACACTGAGATAACGACATGGTAAATGGTACAGCTGCGCAAGCAGAGGGCCCGTATAGTATTCCAGATATGGTGATTGTCCAAGTGATTCAAGTTGGGACCACAAAAACGGGAGGCAAGACCGCAGCCACAGGAGCAGATGATCCATGAAGGGCACACCCAGACCTCTGCACCTGTCCCTGGCTTTGACTCACATTACTATCCTTGAGCCCCCCAGTGCTGAGCTATGATAGACACCCGTGCTAATGCCTGCATTTCAATATCTGTTTTTTCAAAGTGGGACATTTTTAAAAATGAAAAAGACAACTTTTTTATTGTAATTGGCCTAGTAAATGAAAGCAAAAAACAAATACATTTTCCTTTTTTTGTTTTGGTTTTTAAATTGAAATTCAATTCAACAAATGATACATGGATTATTTTAAGTTTGAAATTTGTGTGATTGTTCATAGTTAAGTTGCAATTCATTTTATTTCTTTTTAAATGTTTAATGTTTCTTTTTTAACATTAAACATTTTAACATGCTTATTTGTAGATTTAGGTATTAACACTATCTAGAAATGTGCTTTGGAAAAATATTTTAAAACATATAGTCTCAAGCAGTGGCATTATGAGTCATTCATTATCAGCTGCTCTTTCACAATAATGCTGCGTTGCAGATGTCCTTGAAGGACAGAGTTCCGACTTGTAAATTTAAACTGGAACACCCTTCAATCTCAGAATTCCTACTTGGAAACTTGGGTGGGGCAACATTTCAGAACATCAGAGTTAGAAAATCATGCGTTTGGATAAAGTAAGATTTGAACTACAAGGATAAATGGAATGCAGCAAGGCTCCTTCAGTCTCTTCCTTTTCGAAGCCGTGGTTCCCCTAAATTTCCCGTTAATTTTCCCCATGTAGATTTTCTTAAAATTGTAAGAGTTTAAAGACACAAGGGAGACTAACCTACTATTTGGTAACTAATGACCATAACGCAGTTTTCATTCCAAAAACATTTAAAATGGTCGTCACTGTTGAGTTGACTGAAGAGACTTTAACCATGTGAGAGACAAATGTTTAGTGATACGTTACAACTAGCGAAGCACTGATATTTTACAGTGGAACTTCTGTAAGTTATACAGTTGTTTTTTATATTTTATAAAGACCATGAGTAGATGTAATTTTAACATTGAAACAATGAGAAGGAGGTGGCTGGTAGTCCTTTGAAGAAGGAAGGTACAGCACTCAGATTAATTGCACGTTCATTTTGGTCATCAGCACAATCCATCTTTAGATAAATTTGAGAAGATAGATAAGCAGTACATACAATGATTACAGTGCAAGTGTAGGCTCTGATTTTACTTTGGACCTTGGTGACTTTCCTCCATTACTCTGTGCACGGGGAACATGAGGTGTGTGTGTTTACCCCGCACACACAAAGAGGAGGATGCAAGTGGTGTAGTCACTTGTCGTCAAACTTCAACCAGTCACCTTCTCGATGTTAAACCGCATGCCTTGTTCGCAAAATGCAGTAAAACTTCCAGAAGTTCCACAAAATACATTAAACTTTCCAGAAGTTCAACAGTTTAAGATGTCAATGCACTGCTAATTATTAGAACTCACGCTTCCTGTGACTCTTACACAATAATGGTCTCTGTAATGAGCCCTGGGGTTTAAACATGGCTGTGAGTCAATGGCCCGAGCACATTCACGCTTGCTGCCAGTTTAGCTTGGTTTGTCCGGTAGCTGTGCTGCCTGCCGACCATGCATAATAGTGCTCTTCTCCTGTGCAAGTGTGCATGAGGACTGCAGTAACAGCACTGACCAATCACAACAAGTCGGCTAGAGCGGTAGAGAGCGAGCCAAAGCTAAAGATTAAAAAACATTTTTAAGACAACTGAAAGTTAATGGAAAGGGGCACACTGCCCGTGCTAGGTGAGCGTTGGGCACACAGCTTCGAACGCATGTAGACTTCAGAAATTGAATAAAAAAATATTTATTTTCTGTTTATTACCTTAAGCGCATTGCATTACTGATGTAGTTTTAAATAGTTTCAACTTTTACTGGTACAGAAGATTTATACTGTTCAAATGTAGTTTGTATTTGCCGTGACCAGCTTCATAGATATAGACCTGTTTTAAGTGGCTATACCATAGACTGTATAAACTGGACCAAGGGAGCGTGACGTCACCCCTTGCGTTTGGCTCCAATTAGATGACGCTCATTGAGTCTAGCAGTTATAGCGGCAAACTTGGAGCTGAGTTCCATATTTGGAATTCCGAACGCGAGTATCGTAGCAACCAAAGAGCCAATCCAGAGTGAGACTGTTGAAGGCAATGCCCCTTCCAGCCTGCACCACTTGAACAGGGAGTGGCTACTTAGCAATGCTGTCAATCAAACCTGTTGCTAGCGCTAGCAGATGAAACCTCGGGGAAAGAACGCGTTTGATTTGTCTGTTATTAATGTCCATTTCTTGATTTACGGACAAAATGGCAAAATGAAAACACCAGGATCATGTAGAGCGGGTTAATACGAACATTTTAAGACCAACATACAGCCTAAGATGCCTGTGTGACCACCTTTGTGTTTTTGCATTTGTGGTTTTTCGAACTAATGTGCGTCAGTGCTGTCGCTGCCAGTGTGTTTGGGGCCTTATTGTGAAGAGTGAGAGAGAGTGTAACAGAGCTTTACCGTTGAACACATGACAAGAGGAGCTGAGCGGAGCCACAGCAGTGTGGCACAACTGATGATGAACAAGACCTCTCATAATGCTACTGCTTGAGATTATAGTATTATGCTATGCTTACAAATAATTGTTTTTAAATGGCAATTCTAGTTGTTTTTAATGCCTACAAATAAACATGTGTAAAAGTAACCAAAAGAGAAAATTGTCATAGATTATTAAAATGTTAATGCACAAGAGACTTCCAGGTTCATTTTCTGATACGCAATCTGGGGAAATTTGAAATGGAGTGATTTCTGAGAGCTCAGAGATGACGGCCGTGTCAACATGACTCATGAAGCAAAATACAAATCCATGTTTTTGATGAGGGACCATTTATAACATCGTTACAATCCTTTAAAAGGTACATTTTGCATAATGCGTCCCCTAAAAAGATCTAATTCTGTTAACTTTAGAGCTGTCCATTTCATTGAGTAATAGTTAGTACCTGCAAAAAGCCTAATATGACTTCTGTAACCATATTGCAATTGGTTTAAAACATGAGCAAAAATCCACACGAGTGAGCCAAGTTAAAATTTAGCAACAAATTATACTAGGCAGTTTTGTTTTTTCTTTTTTATATTGTGCATGTAGTGGATACAAAGTGTTCTGTTGAATATAAATATTTATCCTGATGATTTATTATGATCAAAAATCTTAATTATTTTGGTGTCAACCCCAATCCTAAACCATAATTATCACGAAGGTTCTCTCAAACAAAAACAGGCAGGTGAATACTGTGGTGTGAAGCTCGCTCAGATTCAAGTCTAAATGTGAAAGGAAGTGTCTCATCAGGGCCATAATGGCTGTATTCAGGGCTCGGTGGCACTAGGTCAGCATTGGGAATTTTTCACTTTCTTATTGTGACTTAACCTTGAAGGCTTTGATGTATTTTACATTAGGGCAGTTGGTAGAATTTAACCAAAACCCAGCACACTTTTCATGCATCTTTGGATCTTACATTAATGCATTTTACCAGAGTTACTTTTACCTTTACTCAATGTAAGGTTTTAGTACTTAATAATAATGTAATTAGATTATTCCTTCTTTGTGCTTTCTGTGTTATTTGAAAGTTTTCACAAAAAATAACTGAAAATCAGTGTTTTCAGCTCAGATACATCAGAGTTATGGTATGGCAGTGTAGCCCTGTGTTGAGATGATGCAGAGTGACGGAGGGTTAGGGGGCAAGAGTACTTTAAAGGAAATTAGTGGACCTGCTTCTGTTAAGTCGTATTAGTGGTGTACAAGGAAGGAAGTGTTAAATAATGAGCTACATGTATTACACCTTAAAAAATACCAGGGGAATATGTCTTAATTATGTTTTCATAAATTCACACTCGTTCCATGCTATACGTTGACATTTGCAACAGGCATTCAGGCCTGCACTTCATTGTACAGGCCTGTTTTTTAATCTATAGGAAGGCACAATAGGCCCAAAAACAAAAGGAGAAAATTATTTGAAGATGATAAAATGTGGATTATCATGACGATGCCTGGGGTCTATAAACTTGTGACTGGCCATAATCACTAAGGTCTAGGTTTTGAGATGAAGACATTTTGCCTTATTTAAGAGGATTAACAGAGGGCACATGTATACACTGCTGTGCACTGTTGCGTTTATTGTAACTTGTACTGTGCTCATTTGACCGCTTCACGCTCTCAGACAGGCTCAAAGACTCAAGCTATGCTGCAGTGCTATACTTTCTCTGTAAAAAGTTACTAGTTATCTTTCTCCATAGAGCTGAATAGTTTTTGGTTGCATTCCATCACTCTGTCCATGTAGTGTAACAGTACTGTTGACCCATCTTGTCTCCCCCATGTGTCCATCCACCACTGCGTCTGTTGCTCATTGTACAAAGTGCAATGAACAACAGACACAGTCTTTAATTGTGAATAGAACTGAGAGGAAGACTGAAGACTTTCTACTTGCTTTCCCTCTCTCACCAAGGACTCGGCCTCCACGGACGACATGTGGTAACCCAAGCTCTGGCACTAACACAGCGTTTACACAGCACCACCTCTCCAGACCACAGCAGCTCGCTCGGAGGCCTTTGGACCTCTGGGCTCTGGGATTTCAAGAAGGGAAATGAATGAGAGGAGGGAGGCGGAGATGCATGCACACCAACGTCTTAAGTGCTGCACCAGTCCACTCTGGATTCAGGATCCCCAGCGTCTTGTCTCCATCTGTCCTCACCTTGTACTCTCCTCTAAAGTAACCCATAACAAGTGAGTCCTCAAGGGTTTCTTATTTTTGGTTCAATTATCCGCTTCTGTAGAAAGTTTATTTTTGCTGTAATTAATTTGATTCACATTTCTATTTGTGTGTGTTTGTATATTTCTGTTTTTGTGAAGTGCAATTGTCGTGTACAAATGGCCTGTATTTATGCAGCTTGATTTTAAGTTAAATGAAAAAGAGAACCTTCCATGCACTGTCTGCCTTTTTCTGCCCTTCTGGAACTGTTCCAAATGTCTGAGTGAAGACTTCTGCTTGCCCTTCTGCCACACAGCGTTTTCCTTTTCATTCGAACAGTTGTACTCTGAAGAAACGGGTAAATGTATAGTTGACAGCAAAGTAAGCTCTCTGTTCCACACCATTAACCCTGTGCTTTTATTGTATTTTTATTTTTCTATGTATATTTCTAAACATGCTTCTACTGAAACTGTTAGACAGAGCCCTGGAAGCATGTGTCAGTGGAAAGGGAGTTCTGAATGTGCAGCTTCTATCAATGTCCATAAATCTTTGGTTCTGTGCCCCTATAACATCACTGAGCACAATGTTTACAAGCTGTTGGGTTTTTTTTAAGTATTTCAAAACCGTATGTAACAGATTGCATCATTCTGAGGAATCCCTGGTCTGCCACTGTGAATAAGGACGTACATTTTTTCTAAATTATTCTCATCAAAATCCTGTTAAAACATGACATACTTTAGCAGAGAAAGATCCTTTTTCAGCATGTCAACATGTTTTAACAAGGAACGTTTACTTTTAGCACAAAATTGAAAAGCAGTTTAATTTCTTGTATTGATGAGAAACTAATTGTCATGATTGTGCAGTTCACTGATTCCATCTGACCTGCCCATTGTTTCCTAGCATATGCTTTATGACAGCCTTTTTCCATTTCTTTTTCATGATAGGTAGTGTAAACCTCTAAAGCTACAATATTGTTATGACTTTATGATGAATAAATTTATCCGACCAGTGACATAATAAAACCAAACTTCTAATCAAATTTGAAATGAATAATAATAAACTTCACCTTTTACTACCCATTTTGTACAACCTTTGTTGCCAAACTTTGTTAGTATGTCGAATAGCCATTAACAAGTATTTTTCATAGTTTGACCCAAGAACAAATTTTTCATTTTCTTAGCACTTAGAATTCTCTGCTAAGCCCCTTCCACTGCATTGAAACCATAGGCTGTATGAAGATACGATATATACAGTCTATGATTCAAACACAGAGCAGTATGCTGCAGCTTGCCACTTGTGTTTTTGTGTGATACACTTTCCCACACTGACATTCACTTTGTTTGTCTCAACAAATCTATTAAAAATGTTTCTAACTTTTTTTAATTTATTTTTTGCAACACCATTGTTGGAGATTGATGTATGTATATATTTTTGACTTTCAAGAAATAAATCATGTTGCTTGAGCTAGTTATTTTTGCCATAGACAAAGGATGACTCTAGTGTATATCTGGAGTCAGTCCTATTGTACTAATTTAGATGACAATCCTAACCTTTATTACCTGACCCTTTATGATTTGTGTAGATACATTCTTTTAGCTGCTTTAAATGTGCTTTTTTGGCAAAAGGGTCAGAGATCACATTGAGCTGATTTTTAAAATTGGCCTAAAAGTATTAAAGCGTTTCATGCTTTCTTTAGGCCTCTTTAGCTGGTTTCAAGACAGTAGTGCTCTGTGGTGATGGCCAAGCTAACAGCACAGACCACGCCCAGTCCAAGAGCAGTTCTATAGACTTCACCCTGTTTACTACGAATGCCCTGCGAAAAACAAGATCTCATGCAAATACTGAAGGCTGAGTGGATCTGCGCAATTGAACACTGGTTAGAAATGTGTTTGATTTTGAGGATGCACTTAACCACCAGCTCAATAGGCATGTATAAGCTACTGCAGTCATTCTGCTCACGCAACACAAATGTCAGTCAATAGTAAATTCTTTCCACAAGTGGGATTTTAGTTTGCACTGTAGAGTCTGGCATATGGCTGCTGTAAACCCAGACAATAGAAATACCATGGTTTTATTCAGATACTCTTGCCTTCACTTCACTCCACTCACTGCTTTTTACTTTATAGCATGTCTCACATCACAAACATGTAATAACATTTTAAAAGTTTTATTTTTTTAAATAATTTATTTCAGTTAAGTGCATATTTACATTATGTTGTGCAGTCCCAGTTTCAAAATAAAGGCTCATCTGTCTTCTTAAGAACCCAATTCCTCCTCTGCTAATGTGATATCCTAATTGTTGGTGGTTATTGGAGAGCTTTTACCTATAGTACTTTATCACTAATTTGCAGCTTACATCTGAAAGTTGCTTTCTGAAAAACTTAGAACAAATCTGTCTCCTCCCTTTTCACTTTGCCTCATAATAATGTTGTACTTGTGTCAATAAAAATAGTTGAGACTGACTGTAGTTTGCCCCTCACCCTATATCTCCTGTGTTGACTGAATTGTTCCAATTTTAAAGTAAAGAGTTGATATGATTAGTATTGTATTTTACATCTCAAAACACTATTGGTCTTTGGTAAAATATGGTGTCCTTATTTGTGATACTTGCAAACATAGGGTTAAGGGGTTTTAGCAAAGTGTAATATTACTCTAATATTAGAATAAATGGCTGTACCATGCACTTAATAAAATCAGAAAAATTGAATATGAACCGATGTATTAAGCTCTTTGATGCTGACTTGGTTGCCTGTGCCCAGTTATCTAATGCACAAGGCTGGTCAGAAGGTTGTCCTCTTTTATGTAACCAACATGTTCCTGGGTTGTATGGTTAACTGTGTTGCCCTAACCGTGGTGGTTCTTTCTCCACCACTCAGAGATAAGCTCACCGATTTGCCTTACCTGATGATCTGTATTCCCTCAAAGTGTGCTCCACCACAGATATGGCCCTGCTTCCTGTCATCACAGCACCTGTAAGGCTTGTGTAGCCCTTTTCCAGATACTGTATGTCCAGACCTACTACATTTTCTTTACCCATTTAAAGTTAAAGTTAAATGTGTAAAGAATCTCTTATTTCTATCCATTTCTATGGCAAATAAATTCAACAAGATAAATCTAATCTGTTTCTATAAAAATGGACAGGGTTATTATCAGTAAAGGTCTGAACCTCTGTCAGTGAACACAAGCCATGCTGTAGCTTGGTGGGAACTTGGCTTTTGAATGTTGGTGTGTGTTTCCATGTCTCTGACTGTCCTGGTTCAACAAGGTACAAGCTTCCAGCCTGTGGTTGGTTGGAAGCTCTTCTTTTTCCATGTTTTTGAATTTTGGGGAATAAAATCTGAAATGAGTTTTCACCTCAGGTGATATCATACCAATTCAAGTGTTAACATGGCAACCTCATGATGATGTGTACACATATGTTCATGTTGGATATATCTATGATTACATGCAGAAATGGCTTTAGAGTGCTGTAGATAAATATTGTCATGTTGATTCAAAAGCTTGTCAGAGGCCTCTGTGAGTGATTTGACAACGTTCAATAACTGTATATTTTGTATTCTATTTTAACTCCAAAGGAATGGCAGAGAAAAATACAAAACATGTTTAAAAAAGCTTTGTTCCCTGAACTAAATCGTACTATTTGTGTTGTCAATTGAACAAATTGCATTCCTTGCCTGTGAATTTATGCATTTTTCTCCCTCTCCTTACATCTCTTCTTTTACCTTCATTTCTTTAATTTTTTTAGCCTTTGAAGTTTGAAGAAATTTCTAGTTTGCAGAATGTATTACTAAATAAATGGCTTGTCATCTTGTATCTCTTATTTCATCACTCTTTATCTCTTTGCACAAGTGAAATTTGTGTGAAGATAACTTATCTGCTGGTATGAACTGTCAGACTCATAATCAGTAAACATGCCTGGAAAAAACATGGACTAATAAAGATGTGTCCATTCTTCAGCATGCATTATGTTGCAATGTCTGGATCTGTGGGCTCCATCAGTTGTAGAGTGAAACATTGCAGGCTGAGTGTAGTGTGACTGGGGACACATTTTGATGCAGAGCACCATTTGTACTTTAGTGAATAAAATATACTGTATATGCAGTTAACAAAATGATTACTAAAAATGTTTGTGCAGGGTATGTATAGTGAATTAATAAGTGAAACATGCCTTAGCATTAAATTCAGGCTTAGTCACTCATTACAGAGACTCCTCTCAAAATCCCATGGCTCTCAATCCTACATTTTAAAGTGCACAAGTAGCCCATTTGCCTAGAGATTACATTCGTTTAACCAGTTAGTTGTTTTCTTACTTTAAAACAGTCTTGAAGTGTTCCTATAGAGAAGTAGAATACAGGTGTGCGTGCGCTCCACAAGAAGAGCCTGTGCTCGGACGAGGGGTCACACCATTGCACGGCCCCCAGGATTAAGAACTGTGGGAGGGATTACTTTAAATGTCAACATAATGTCATGAGCCGTGTGAGAAGGTCAAAGGTTCAAGCACTGCTCAGTGGCCAGCAGTTAACAGATCAGCTGTTGTCACTGTCCTGCTCCACATGAGTTATACTACCAGCCATCACAGCTAGTAACCCTCTGGACATCACAATACACACCTGCTCGAAAACCTTAACCTTTTTTTTCCCCTCATAATTTCATGGTTATTACATGGTTTTAGTATATGGGAACCTACATAGGCAGCAAGAGAACATGCAAACCCCATTTGACAGGGTTGTTCTTTCTGGCAACCAGAAGTGTTGGCTATTATGCCCTGATATCACACGATTTCCTCAGCCAATAGAACGCTAGTAATGCTGATAAGTCTGTAACATCTCATGAAAGTTAAATATTTGCCATGTCTTTTTGCATAAGTTATTGCACATTTTAAAAGTAGTAACAATAGGGCTTTGTCTCTTTACAATTTTGTGCTTTTGTGTTATGTATTCACTTGCCCTAGGTTGGACTGACGGAAGCACGGCTGCCAGTCTACCCCCCTCCACCAGTCACTCATCACACTCATACATAGGAAAGTTGGGTGGAGTGTCTTGCCCAAGGACTCAACAATATGCACTGGTTCAAGCGGGGTTTGTACTTCCGACCTCGAGATGGTGAACGAGTGCCCAAACCACTGAGCCACCCAAGTCAAAATAAATATAAATAAATAATATAATATAAAGGTGGTATATTTTTGTTGTAACATTTTAAGCCTTTCACAACATCTCACTGTCATTGTCATAATTGAAGAAGTTGCAGATGACTTTGCAAGCCACATTGAGGCTGTCATACATAACATAGGCTTGTCTGACACCTCCCTGTCTCTGTGTCTGTGTGGGGGTGTGTGTGTGCGCGCGTGTGTAGTGTCTGCCCTGGGAAAGTGTGCTGGGCCTCTGCAGAAGTGCCGCTTCACAGATTCTGTCATGAGATGTGCCACCTTACCTCGTTAGTGGCACAAAGGCAGTGCCAGGCTCCAGTGTTAGGATTAATGTCAGCTGTAGCCAGGGGCTGAGTCCTGGTGAGCTGTGGATCTACACTTGATTAATGTGTTGTGACGTGAACAGTCTCTCCATGCATACTGTTAAACTAGGCTCCAAGAACAACTGCCTTTTCACCTCAGAATGTAGTGTGCACAGAACAGGAGTGCATTCTGTATGCACTTTAGATATAGTTGCATTAGACATAATCGGCTCATGTCTCATGAAAATTAAACCTGTAATCACTGTGACTTGTGGACATCAGCATCTGGAAGGAAAGCCTTTATTAAACTAAACTAAAACTACACGGACAAATTAAGTCTGTCCACAACCGGTCAGAAGAGGGTGTGTTTTCTGAATCAGTTTCAACAAAATGAGCTGAGCGTCATCCAAAACATGTGTTTGTCTTTGACCAAAAATACACATGATTCTGAGATGCATGAAACATATTTGTCTTCTGATGAATCATGTAACCATCTCTATTCTGCAGATGACTTAAAACTTCTGAACTAAACAGTAATGAGGAGGAAAATCAAATACAAACACTGCAATTAAATTGAAGACAAGAGTAATGGCTGTGCACGGTACTCTTCACAATGGGATTTGTTCTAGACGCTGAATTAAAATCCATCTTGTGTGAGTTCCAAACCTACAAATAAAGCACACGTTAATTATCCAATTATTATTGTGCCTTTGTGTTCGTTCATCTCCAGTCAATTCAACAGCGGTTTTCTGTGTTTTTGAAACATGATTGTCCTTTACTGAGAATTGTATTGATGCCACTGATTGCGTTCCTTTGGAGCTGCTCTGTTTACTGAGGCATGATTCGGGAGCCTAGTGCCTGTCCCCATCCCAGCTGTGTCCCACCTTCTCCTCATAGTTGCATGCTGTCTGCTGCCTGTGTCCATTCTGTCATGGAGAAACCCAGGTTCAGGCATTCTCTGTGTGTGTGTGTGTGTGTGTCTGTCTCTGTGTGACTGTGTGTGTGTGTGTGTGTGTGTGTGTGTGTGTGTGCCTGTGTGTGCCTGTGTGTGTCTGTGTGTGTGTATGATCCTGTAGGGGTAGGGGTACCTGTGTGTATGGGTCCTGTATAAGCACCCATGGGTGGCACGCTGCATGCCTCTATCACCCCATCCATCCCTTTCATATGCACCCTGCTCTCTCCTCAGGACCCAGACATCTTGTTTTTCCGCGGTTTCAGCTAAAGCCCATCCTCACTGTGGACCAGCTGTTCTCAGGACACATGTGAACATGAGGACATCCAGAGTGCACCATGATTGTGTGTTATACAGAACAATGAGACCAATAAAATCAGCTTCGCATCTGAACAAACTCACACTGTCAATCCAGTATCAACCATCTTCTGTATTAGTTTAACTGGCTCAGTAGCCCACCCCAAAGCAGTAAGGAGTTTACTGCAGTTTACAGTAAACCTCAAATAGAAAGTGCAATCATCTGCTGCTGTGGCACAACTGACATCACACTCTGGTGCCTTTCTTGTGACCAAACCAAAAAGTAATTTCCACCCTTACATTTAAAGGGAATAGAGCTGCCATGTGGAAGAAAAAACAAAAATTTCATAAACAAACAGGGACACACGGTAGCCCTTCTTTCCTTTTGCTTTGACATAATGAATTTGATGACCAGGATACCTTTATTTGTTATCAAAGCAAAATTGCAGTATTACAACAGCAAAGTACAAGAGCAGTAGCAATAGAATAAAAAAAATACAAAATATATATATTTTTTAAAATTAACAATACCATCTAAATATTCTTTGAGTAAAACGAACGCATTACTTGCGCCTGCTTTGCAGCTGAAATGGAGTGAAAGGTCAACTATGTGTTTACGACTGTGGTTCTTTGAGCCCCTCAGTGCCTTTGTGTGCAGCACAGCCTCGTGGTCCTGTCACAATCTGAACTCTGCATTCTGTCGGAGGTTAATTCACATGGTTTTCTGTGCTCTCCACTTCGTATGTTCTCAAAACAATTGCACGACTGTCATTACATTAATTACAGTCACACCAAAGGATCAGCACTGAGGTTAGTCACTTTGTTCCTTCTTCTTTATTCACAGCTTTTACCATGCCGCAGTGGTGTTTTAATGGTGGATGTGAAATGTACTCTTCTGAAAGACAGCGGTTTTTTAAAGGAAGATGTTCTAAAGGCCAGTGTGGTGCATGGCAGCCTCAATATGGCCTTAGAGGAGGCTTTACCAGGCATGCTGAAACCGGGTGACCAGAGACACCAGACACCTCCTCCCATGCTTTACCTGAATGCTCCCATGCTTTACCTGAATGCAAAAATAAATGCAGTTTTCAAACAATGTTTTCTATGTTTATTAGAGGGGGTGCCTCTAACCTGTCATGACATCATATTCACAACTTATATTGTATTTTTTAATAGACTATTACCTTTGAGAAAACAACTCCGCAACCTGTATGTTCAACCAGGCCCATGCCCAATGATTACTAAGTCTTGCCCACATGAGACTGGTCTATAGTGCGGGTGCTGTAGCCTATCATGTGCCTCAGCTTTCAGCAGCAGGTGTAGAGGATGTTCCTGCAGAGAGAGTGGGCCCACAGAACAAAAGTTGCTGGCCTGACCATTGAGTGTGGCCGCCTCAGTGCTGCAGCACAGCGCTGAAAAGACCCGAGTGTGGCCGCCTCAATGCTGCAGCATAGCGCTGAAAAGACCCGAGCAGAATAGGAAAATGCACTTTGAGAAAGGTTGAAAGTTGCAGAGAGGAGTGACTTGGATTAGGGAGAGGATAATGAGCAGACACACTACGCCATATTAATGTGCTGCTGATTTCTAATGGTTTTTATGGTTCTCTTTGATACTTTTCATTTGAGAGGTGGGATGCTTGGCCTTGCCATCAGCAATATTTTATATATTTTAAATGTCATACTTCAATCCCCTTGAAGGATGTTTTATGTAAAATATGCTTTTTGTGCCTCGGAAAGACATTTAATCAAGATTAACCTTGGTATTTTAGTAGCCAGTGGTCTAGCTTTGTGAGCTGTCATAATGGAAGAAAATTAAGCATTACTTTGGTGCCAAGATTTACTTTTGTAGAAAGATTATTATGAGAAAGAATTCTGGTGTTTTTCTTTTCTTTCTTTAAACAAACATTTTTCCCCTCTAAACGAAGGTCTGGTTTGGAGTTTTAAACCTGTTTTAAAACTGAATTCTAAATCAATGCAAATTTAAGTTACTATTCATTACAACAATGCAAGTAAGTTATGATATAAGCCTATGTTTCAACTATATTAAATCCACATTCATGCCAAGCTTGACTTACTTCACATCCAGAGCGTTTCTTTTGCTCTGCTCAGGGAAAGCGCCTTCCGAATTTCCTGGTCAGCGCGCACTCGAGTCCTCGCATTGTCCGCTCGGAAAGCGCGCAGTCTGTGCACTAAATAGTGCTTGGGTGGTCTGGTCCCACTCATTTATACACTTCTCCCTTCTTGATTTACGGCTCACAGTTCAACTGCTGCCAATTAACGTGAAGACTCACAAAGCACCGTGAAGAAGGAGGAGGCCCGTTCCCGCGGCGCTGGCTGGGCTCGCGGGGCTGATGGACCTCCGCTCCGAGGTAAGAGCGCCTCACTTAAACCAAACTCTGCACAGGCTAAAACTAAAACTGGGGCTTGGCTGATCCATTTGTTGTCTTCATTACTACAAGGGTGCGTACGGTGGCTAATGGTAGGCTGGGTAGTTTGGCAGTCAGAATATCTCTCAGTAAATGTTTCCCCGAAGGAGGTGAAACAAACTGGTGAGTGCTAATACTGCGGGCCCATGCCCGTTGCAAACCGCACGGCCCGATGTTTCCTGGAATTAATGATTATTATATTTTTATACGAATTCACATGGTGTAGCAGCATATACAGTCTATGTGTTGAAGGCAAATAAATAATAGTATTATCCTAGCCTCGTTTTTCGGCTTATCCCAATAACTTTGATCATGCTACATCACAGGCAAAATGCGCCACCTCTCCCCACAAAAGACAAGAGAGGGGGAAAAAATTAAACAAATGCATAAAAAATTATCAAACCGAATACCACCTCAAATAACTGTACCCTAGTAGCAGAAGCATATTTTCTAGCGTAATAGATTAGATTACAACAGTTGGGACCACTAGGCCTGGTTCTTACCATATAAGAATTATGTTCAGTTCTGTAATAGCCTAGAAGTTTATTTTTATTATTTGAGATTTGCTTCTGTGTGTTTGTGAAAATGTCTTCTACTTGCCCATATCTGCGTAGATAAACTAGTGTATAGCTGGCATGCAGCAGATAAACACAACAGGTGTATGGATGTCTGTGGAGGTCATGACCTGGCCTTGAGTCCATAGGCGTATCTGCCAGAGTGAGAGCGAGCCGGGGCACTCTGTCTGTCCTGACCTTTGACCCCGGGCCACAGTCCTATTTCCTGGAGCAACTGAGAATGAGCTTACCACAAACTAATTAAATCACTCAATAGACTTCCACTCGGAGGGTGTTGGCCAGCCTTGAGAATTCAAAGACACTATGGTGCTACAACTTTCCTTATATTGGCTTTACATATGAACAGCCGTGGATCAAAAACAAGCAGAACATTTACATTTGGTTAATTGTATTAACCTGGTTAGAGACTCATACAGTGTTAGTGATAGAGTAAAGGGGTTTGTTTTTGTGCTCTGTTCCAGGCCTGGCATTCACCTGACTGCATCTCACCTTTGGCACAGCCGAGCAGTGAGTAGAAAAAGGGTTACGGGAGATGAATGTGGAAAATACACTTTCATAAAACAGGAAATTGGGGGCTAAAAAGTGCAAATAATCACTGGATGTGAATGTGTCCATTGAAGCGGTGTTTTGGGTGCGAGCCTGATGCTCCCACTAATGGCCTGATTCACTGAAGTAGCAGCAGAAATGCTAACCTTCTCAATGCTGTGCGACTCAGGGCAGCCACAGTAGCGCTCACATTTGTGTTTGTGTGCAACTGCCATTATGCTTCCTCCACTTCCCAAAAGAGAACTCTATGTAGCATACTCGCTCTTGTCCTGTAATGAACGGGGCCACATATTTATGTTTTTTGCCAGAGAACACTTGAAACACAAGAGGGGTTAGAGTAAAGAGAGGGCAGTGTTTCCCCAGCCGCCCACAGGCCAAGTGAGGACTATGTCTTTACAATCATCAGGTGACCACAGCAAAATAGTGTGGCCTTAACAAGCCCAAATACAAAAAGAACATCATTTTCATTATGCAGTCAAACACAATTAGAAGCTGCTGTTTTCTCTGGGAGCGTGCTTTGGGCTCTTTGTGGGGCGCTCAGTGCCCCTCCGAAAGGCCTGCTCAATGGGCCCCTACAGCACAAGGGCTTTGTTGCAAGAGCAGCCTTACATTGGAGCAGATTGGTTGAATTAGAGAGCGCAGCAGGAGCTGGGGTGGAGGGGGGAGATGGGGTGTGGTGGTGGGGTGACCTGTTGCTAGGTGACCGGCAGCCCACTGCACATGCCAGTCTACAGAGCTGGGCACTCTGTGTTTTTTTTTTTTGTTTTGTTTTCTGAGCTTTCTCACTGCTCCACCCTCCTTCCATTCTTCTTTTCCTTTTTCTTGAAGCACAAAAACAGACAAGCGCACGAGTGCTGCAGACTCTACGGCCCGCTCGGCACCATCCAGGAGCCTCCTGCGTTTTTCAGCCATGTCACTCGTAAGAAACCTCAGCAGTAAGTGTTGTGGGAAAAGGGCTTTTATGGAGATAGTGAAGGTAGAGTCCCTGGCGATAATGTGCTTCTTAGTTCAATCTGACATAAAGCGTTAGCCTCATGGAGACACTTTTGTGCTCTCAGCAAAAAAAGTCTTTCCCTGGAGCTGTAAAGCACACACAAGGACAGGCTCCTTCCCTCCCGGCCCTGCTGTCTGTGCTGAATGAGTGCCTCCTGAAAGAGCACCATGCCTCCGTGAATATCAGTCTCATGTTGAAGCAACATCTGGATCATCAACTCACATGTCACTCTCCCTGGGTGTGGTCGTGCACAATATGGACTTATCATTTATAATAAAATTAATATCACAATATAACACAATATATATCACAATAATTACAATATGGACATATCGTCAATAAATTAGAAATAAACATATTAATTATAATATTAATTTGGGCCCAGTGTATCAGTTGTAATCCTGGAAGTAGAGCTGGTGTAGAGCAGACTCTTTGTTGTGAGCAGTGATGCCCAAACTCCACTTTGGCCTCTGAAAGTTGTGAAACGTGCTTAGAAACTCATCACGGTGAAGAATTAGGATGCCTTGAATGTGCTAAAAAAAGGGAGGAACTGCCGCTAACAGTTTAGAATTAATTTTTTCTGTTTGTCATTTTTTCAAGATGATAAAAATAAGGTGCAGCCCTTTTAACATTTTAAATAGCAGGTGTTTTTATTTATTTATTGCTGCTCCTGTTTCTGTTATGATATGGTTCAATACATTTAGAAAAAGATTAACTGGAATTATTCTGCTTTAGGGTTATTATGTTCAAGGCATAAAATGGTCAGTTTTATTGTTTATCACAATTTCTGTAGCAATATGTCACATTTCAAACTGTGACTGGCCCAGTAATAACTGACACACTTGTTCAGAGAATTTTCATCATCTGTGAAAGCTGGTGGTACAATAGTCTCTAGTAGTTTTGGTGTGGGCAGACAGGAGCCTGGAGTCACATGTGTAATGTACAGTGATTGTTTACGTGTTGCTCTCTGAATAAAGCAGCTGGTGCGGCTGATTGTGGAGAGGCGTTACCGGCACACTCGGCTTCTGCCAGTGTGTCTGAAAAGCATTACACTTTCAAACTTGGACTTTTTCGTTTTAACGTCATGTATTCATTCCCTGCTGCGCTGGCTGTGCTGTTCAGGGTCATGTGGATTTTTGATTTCCCCTCAGTGTGGAATTTATTTTGAAGCTCTGTCTGAAGGTCACAACCAAATCCACCCAAACCAAAGAGCTATTGTTGATCTGTTTGTGCACCTCATGCCTCCCGATTCCCTTTCACCAAGACGGCATCTTTCTTCCTTTGTGTGCCCGGGGCTTATGAGACTATCAGGGCACACCTGTGCCCTAAGGAAAATTCCCCTGCTCTCTCTAAAGCGTATTATTGAACACAAGGCCGTGACAGCCTGTGTGCCTAAAGCTCGCCAAGATTAGAAATGGTGATGATAAAACTGCACTGAAGGAGAGCTGTACAATAGCTTATATGTGGAAGGCCAGCATTTATATGCCATGAGATATAGGCATTATATTTGATATGCGTCATATTCAGTGCAGGCTCTTAAGAATGTCAAATATGTTGTGTTTAATGGAAGCGGGAATGCTGGTGGCCTTACACATCAGAAGATTCGTAGCTATAGACCACCACAGAAGTTTTACATTAACCTGTCGACACTGGCACAGTACAGCCAGTGTGTAATATTTCATAAATCTTATAAAAATGTGCATCATATTAAAAGTAATATCAGTGTGTAAGACAAAGATTAAAGTGATATCTGTTGCATTTCTTCATCATGTATTTTCTGCTTGTATTCTGTCCCTCTGTTGCCTCTTGTGATTGTGTTTTTTGTTGTTGTCTGTGCGCAGTGTAGAGCAGCAGCTGTAATTTAGCGTCTGGCAGAGAAAAGGCACTTTTCTGTTCAAAAGGCAAGACAAACACAGAGATGTTTGCCGCGGGTCTCTACTTCTGTTTCCGATTTTTACACTACGGTGTGTGCACTTCTGATTGGGGTGGGTTAGATAATGTGTCTGAAATGTTGCAATATAAACCTTGTGTGGTCTTGTGGACGAGGTGCTGACTTCAGGTTCTGGCCCGGTTCTCATCACGACCTCCCTGATTTGATGTCTGCTGACAGAGCATTCCCAGCAGTGCTCTCACTCGCCCTCCAAACATGCATTTTTAACCAGTATATTAGGATGTCACATAACAGCCCCCGCATCATCAAACAGCCATATCAGGCACCGGCCCTTTTCACTCAGGGGTAAAGTGCTGCTGCACCATATGAAAATGATGGCCTCATTGCCCTGTAAAACATGCAACTGGGGACAGTTATTTAGGTACTTTTAGGTTGCACTCACATTCTATAATTTGGTGATATCATTTCAGATGGAGAGCAGGAGGCTGTAGAGCTCTGTGAGAGACTCACTGAAAGAAATATCCAAACTCATGAGCCACAAATGGTGGACGTTATCATTATTTGTAAGGAATGGGCTTCACAAACTGGCCATATTAATTGTATGTTTTAAAGTCCATTAAATTGACAGCAATCATGTCTTTTGGGTTAAATAATGGCACCACTTACTAAAGTCAGCGTTGCTTATTTATATTGACACAGAAGACATTAAATGGATAGGCCCGGTAATCCCAGAGACATTTCTCTGGTCCAAAGAAATGGGAGACTAATAAAACAAATTAATAAAGGTATTAACCAAAAACCTGGTTAACAAATCTGCAGTCTGACATTTAAACAGCAAATTCCACCACAGAATTCTACCCTGTCTCCAGCTCAGTTTAAACTGTGGGGATTCAAGAATGCTGTGACATCACATGAACCTGTTCTCTATTCACTGTCTCTTCATACCACCCTTTTCTGTACCTTAATGTGCATATGACAGGTTTTCATGTTTTTTTGGTTTGGTGGGATAGTAGTAAATATGTATCATAGTTTTACATCAGTCAAGTTGCAGTTTGTGAAGAAAAGTAAAAAAAAAATAAAAATGCAGGAAGTAGCCTTGAGGTCTAAAACGGAATCCCTTATCTGTGTCATCAATGCAAAACATTTCATCCAAAATGCAAGGACAATCTATGCTCAGGGAATAGGAGTAGGCGATATTGACAAAATAATAATATCTCTATATTGTTTGCATTATCTTGATAACAATATTTCAACAATATATCAAGAATGTGCTAGAATCTGCCTGTAAATGTATTGGTTATTTTATGCCTTGAACCAGAAAATTTACCACAAAATGCAGAAATGTCACGTTATACTATTGTTTGATATATACACATTTTTCTGACAGTTAAACTTTAAATATGAATTTACGAAAATATAGGTATTGTCATTTTTGTCATTTGTCAATATATAAGTTTGTCTTAATTA
Source organism: Periophthalmodon schlosseri (assembly GCA_000787095.1). Lineage (NCBI taxonomy): Eukaryota > Metazoa > Chordata > Actinopteri > Gobiiformes > Gobiidae > Periophthalmodon > Periophthalmodon schlosseri. The sequence goes on along the minus strand of KN483511.1, from coordinate 13,293 downwards.
GACAAGCTTTGGACCTTGTTTACAGTATGGTTGCAAGGTTGCAACTTTTTAAAAATTACTTCTTCATGTGTCACATCTGCTGCCCATGTCCAGCCACGAGGTAAAAATATAGGACTAGCCTAATCTTCACCAGAATTGTCAAACTAGGAAAATCCTATTTAAATAAAATCATGTTAATGAGTAACTACAGTGAAACTGTGAAACCTGCCATGTGATTTGTTTTACCTATTTAGTAAGTAACTTCATGTTAACAATATGAATGATTTGAAAATGTGTTTTTGCACCTTACCTTCAGGTCAGATTTTTTTTTTTTCTTTTATGACCTAATCCTCGGTAGGTGCATTAGTTCACCACTTGTCACCACTCTGGAGTAATTACTTGAGTCACAGGTTTCTATTCCAGTAGTAATATTTGAAAGTACATTTTAAAATACATTTTTCTGATATTCTGCCTAGCGCGAGTATAGAGCCCAGTGGTGCAGAGCTGTGTGCTGCAGCAGTATGCTGAGTGTGTGTGGACAGCAGCAGGGAGCAGAGAGCCCTCTTTGACTCATGGTGCAGGTCTCTGGAGGGTCCACAGGCCGTCCTTGGCACTCTGCTCTCATGCACACTGTCTTTGAATGTGCTCAAAGACAGGCTGCTGCAGCAATGACACAGGCACATCCTGTGGCCCTGGGCCCCTGAGGCGTGCTCTGGGTCCCAGGTTCTGGGTCCCCAGTTCTGGTTCCCAGGCTTTGGGCCCAGTATCAGTGCGGTTGTGTGTGCCTGTTTCTGCCTCACCTCCGCCACTGTGTCACTTTAATGAGCTCTGTCACACTGGCATTTGACAGACGGCGTCCATGAGGCCCAGCTGGCAGACCAGCGCAGCACTGTCCCTCTGAGTGTCTGTGCTCCCGCTCCTGTGAGTTTAGCTGCAGGCTGTGAGGGCCCCTCTCCACTCACTCAGACTCAACTCAATCAATTCTGAATGAATATGATGCATTAGTCTGAGCTGTGCAAAGCATGCCACAGTGGAGTCTAGTTGATATAATACAAAATATCATTAAATCTGAGCCCCACCACCACTACATGTGCAACTTCATGCTTACATTCATTATTGATTTTGAATCGACCAAAGATTATTGAATCAATATTGAAAATATTTTTTTTTATTTTGCATAATGTTAAAGCTTTGAGTCTAGCGACGTTCAAAATAAAACAGTCCTATTAAATAAAAATAGCTATAATTTACATGTGTAATAATTTTACATTCTTCGATGATTCAAATCAAATCTAATAAGCAATTCAAATGAGGTAGAACCACCTCTGTTTAGCATCTCTGCTTTGTCTGTACTTGATGTGTCATTCAAACAAGGAGAAAATGCATGCAGACTATGATTGGGATTGGAAGCAGGCTGATCACTTGTTTTGTGCCTGATGCTGGAGTTGGAGAGCGGCTGATATCATATCTTTTATTTTGGGCTTCCATCCAGAGCCCCTTGATTAAACAGCACAGTCGTAGCTGATCAGACTCGACAGTGAGCGTGATTGAGTCATTGTACAATGACTCGCGACTCTCCTGACTCCGATTACTGCTCGGCTGTGGTTGGCGAATACAACACTGCCTTAGGAAACAATTTACCGCAGCTAATCAGCGTCGAAGAGGCTTCTGCATCCTTGTCCAAAGAGCATAGAACACGCAAGAGGCTGCTGTGAACCAGCCCGCAGGAGCTAATGGACAGGATTCAGACACTTCTGTTCTTTTCCTGCATGTTTTGTTCCTCCTATTACAAGGTGTATAGTGGATTATTGCTTATAAAATACATTTAGACAGAACAATGCTGTTGTTTTTGGTCTATCCTGCTTGAGTATACAGACTGTGGTGCAGAGAGAGTGAAGGTGGCACTTGGACAAGCCGAGATGTTGCAGACAAAAGAGCAGCGTGTGGCTGAAGAAGACGTTTATTGACAGCAGCGTGAGTGTAGCCCCGCCCACTGCCACAGGACGCACTGATCGTGATCTGGCTTGACTCCTGTCACCTTTGGGTGTTGTGAGATTTATTGACATGAGCAGTTTTTCTGTCTTTGAGAGAGGGTGGTGGGCAAGTTCCCAGGTCTGGTCTTAGGCACAGAACAACAGCCGTCTCGCTCAGGTCTATGTGAGCAGCACACATATTAAAAATGTTATTTTTAATGTTGATTTTCTTATCAGAACAACGGTGTAGATTAAATCAGTTATACATTGAAATACATCTTAAAAGAGGACAGTATATTAAATGCATATGACTTATGGATGCCATAATTATAATAATAATGTTTATTAATGTTATTTTAGAAAAACCCGTTGACTTAATGTATTTAACACAAAAACTCGGTATTTGGTTGGTTTTAACTTGAGCTAAAACACTGCTCTGCTTTTCAAAAAGAGTAGGCCTTCAAAAGTTATCTGAGCATCCATCTGCTGCTTTTGTGTATCAATGTGTGGGTGAACATGTTTTATTATAACTATTATTTTATCGTAACTAAAAACAAGCATAAGTCTCATTTAAAAATCACCCCTTTACCTTATTCTCAGGATTAAGTAGCCATGAACCGAATTAGCCCAGACAATTCACAATTGTCTTGTTGGAATGGCCTTGTTTGACAAACAACTTTAGATATACATTAGGTGCAAGAGGTTACTATTAAGTGGCCAAACATCCTTGTCAAAGCCTGATCTCTACGGCTGTTATTGACTAAAGAAATTCTTGGTCGATGGCCGATTACTGCAGTCAAAATATAAGAGCAGGTGAGTTCATCCAAAAACAACTATTTATACAGAAAGGTTCTAGGTAAAAGTGTATATATATGGAAAAAGGCAGATTAAACACAGAATTCACTCCCAAGCCTTCAGATTATCTACTCTCTGCCTTCTCCTTTCTGCTGTTATGCATATAATTATTTTTAATGTAAATAAAAGGATTAGGCAACTGATACAAATTTTGGTCAACTAAGGCACCATTGACTGCTTCAGGACTCAGAAGCTAAGCAGGGCTGGGCCTGGTTAGTACTTAGATGGGAGATTGCTGGAAATACCAGGTGCCACTGTGGGGCAACTGTGGTTTTATCCTTAGGCAAGGTACTTCACCCACATTGCCTAGTATGATTCTGGTGTGTGTAATTATTGGTGGTGGTCAGAGGGGCCGATGGCACAGATAGGTAGCCTTGCTTCTGTCAATCTGCCCCAGGGCAGCTGTGGTTACAATAGTAGCTTACCACCACTGAGTATGGAGTGAATGAATAATGATCTGTAAAGCCTCTCCAAAAGAGCTCTATATAAATCAATGCATTATTATTTTTTTATTTTATTTTATTTTTTTTAATTTTTTTTTATTTTTTTTTACTGGGGATTAGCAATGAGGCCAAAACTGTCACTGCTGGTGAAAATTTGCCATCAGTGCAGAACAGAGTCTCTTGCTCAAAGCCACTGGTTTGCTGTGATGATCCTTTCTGAAAAAGGGATCAGATAAACAATACAAGTAAATGCTGTTTACTGAGCTACTGAGTACAAATAAATGCGAGAGGTGTGAAAGCTTATGTTGAGAGAACAAAAGCGATCACCAATATAGATGATCCACATATAAAGAATATAAAGGAGTTGTTTTGTCACACTGCCTGGTTTGGAAGACTGTGCCATTGTCCCTCACGTCCGTAGAACACTTGTTCATTCAGCCCTGCACACTCACAGCCTCATGCGGATGAATACAGGGGGCTCAAGCCAAAAGAAAACACGCCGCTGGACGCCAATTTCAGCTCTAATTTGTGTGTGGAAAATCACTTATGTTATGTTCAATTTCACTTTGGAGCGCACTCTGTGTGGCGGTGCACCACAGAGGTTTACGCTCATAATTACCTGATTGGAATTTTAGCTCTATCAGAGACTGGCGCACATATGATCACTTTGTTTAGCCTATGCTATATATGCATTTGTTTATTTGTAATGTCTCTGGTTGTCTCGAGGCTCACAAATAGCAGTAATATAGAGCAGTTGTATGGTGTGTACTGGGCTGCTTTCATTTAGGCCCTTTATCTGCACTGAAATTGACTGCATTCAAGAGTGGAATGGATGTAATAATTGCATGCACTCTATAACATGCTCTGTAAATTTGTTTACAAAAAGGCTAGATTCAAGGTATTCCTAATGGCTCTCTGCCAAGGATGCTTCTCGCCTGCTTTGGCTTTGCTTTTGAGCCACATTTAGTTCAGTGGCTTACATTTTACATTTGTGACCTGCAGCAGGAGTGAAACATGGAGGACACAATGGAGTGTGAGGAAGAGCTTACATTAGCAGCTTTGAAAGGCCACAGTAAATAGAAGGATGGTGATCTGTGTTCTCTTTGGCCTCTGCCCAGTGACATACTTGCTTAAATCATTTTGCAACTATTTATGATCAAGATATCAATAGCTTTAGATCATACTAGAATAAGACACAGTGTAAATAAAATGAAAAATAGTTTGTGTTGTGTTTCTTCATAATTCCTTCAGGATTTTTTAACCACATATAGATAAAAAAGTAGTCTACTGCTACTACTACTACTAGTGTTTTTCCATAAAGATATAATTTTGCTTCTTTTATAACCCTGATCCCTTCCCAACAACTGTCTGTTTATAGTCTTCAAATATCATTGATAATTGATAACAGTTGATTAGTCATCTTGTTGTTTTTAAGCGGCACAACTACAGCCAGAGGAAATGTCTAATGAAGTCCCTTTATGTTGCAGGAGTGACAGACGATTTTCTCCTGAGCAAACTGCATTCGATTCCAAGCAAGGAAGTCCTACTCTGTTGCTTCAAAGGTCTATATTTTGCTAAATTGACTTTTTTGAGTGGACTATCCATTATTTATTTATTTATTTTTTTCCCTTCAGCTTACTAAATCAGATGTTACGTTCCAGACACTTACTCTGCAATTACTCAAGCAGTAGTTCCCCTAAATACATTTTAACTCTTACTTGAATAATTTCTTGGACCATTTCATTTTGCTTCTATGCGAGTAATTATTCCTACACTTTTTGTATAATTTTTGGCTGCTCTACCCACATCTAAAACCCTGTCTGAAGCTGTGTTTTGGGTTTTTTGTGAATGTTTCAGTAATACTGCATATTTAGTCTCCTTTAAAGAGCTCAAACACCTGTCAGCTTCTCTATAATTCACACAAGTCATTCTGATGAATGAAGCACTCTCATTTTATTATAGTCCAAATTAGAGATGCTTAATTTTGGGAAAAAAGATATTGCAATTAGATTTGTGATACATATTTTAAAAGTAGGATTGTGTGCACATTGTTAACAACTCCAGGAGCATTACCATTTTAAGAGAATACTGAAATATGAACTGATAAACTAATAATACATACATAATCATCTCATGCATTTCAGAACATGTTTGTAGAGATTTAAACAACAGTTACAAGATTTTTCTATTTCTATTTGACATTCTGTTATCAAAATAATTGTAGTCTTTGCAATTTGATAATTAAGCCATCTCAAATTTCGATATTGCTCAGCTCAAGTCTAGACATCTTTATCAAATATGTCCTGATCATGGCAGTCCTCAAAGTGCCTCCTCTAATCAGTGTAGGAAATGCTGCAACAGACCTTGTTTTTTAGTTTGTTACAAACAGCTGTCTTTTTCACTGCACTTGCAGATACAAGCCCTGCACCATCTGCTCATGCTTTTGATAACCTCATGCCATGATTGACTAACGCTTTCATCTCTGCACATTATCTAAAGAAAATACCTGAGCTATGGAGTACAAAATTTAACAACTGTGAATAATAGTCCTTTAAAACAACTTCTAGTGCACCGCCCCAAGTCCATTGTTGTCATCACTGCCATCCAATAAACAGTGCAGAAGAGCTCATGTGAGCCTGTGAGAGCAGAGAGAGTGGTGTGGTGGGCCAGGCACTCTGTAGAGGCTGACAATGGCTGGGGAGGGGTAAGTGTGTCGGGGGAGGGATTACACTCACGGGGGCCAATGGGTCAGTGGATAAGAAGTCTTCTCTGTTACCACAAATCCACAGATTAAACGCAGCACTGAGAGCTGTGCTGCCCTGGGGCTAAGTGGGTCTGAAAACACAGCTCACAGCTTAATCTTAACCCTTGAGTCAGTGCTGTGCTGCTTCACAGTCCACTGTAAGTCCCTGAGATGAGCCAGGCCCTGAACACATCCGGGTCGTGCAGGGGTCACCGTGAGTGTTACTGACATGATATCTTAATTGGAAAGTTAATCCAGGGCCGGGACAGTCTGTCATGCAGCGGGAAAAGCCAAAGTGACATGAAGCAAACAGACGCTGTGTTTATGGCCTCTACGTTGGCTGTACATTAGCTCTGTGCATTAGCTCTGTGCAACTCTGGTTTACATGAGCACTGCCACTGACTGCTGCGACGCACAGAAGCTATATGCCCTCCTTCTGCTACTGCCCATATTGCAGACTTATTAAAAAAGATATGGATTTTTTTTACCTAATTACAATTAAATCTATGTTCATATCTGCTATGATCTACATTCAGAAGTGGTATGCAATTTCTGGATGTAATATTTGCACATTTTGGTCTAAGTGAGACGGGCATTCAAAATGTCCCATTAGACCTGTGTTGTGGTTTTATTGAGAATGTTGATATTCTGAGAGGATTATCTTGTGTCATTTTCTATTGTGCGTCCGGACACTGGGCCGCCCTGCCATGACAGGGCCGGTCACATGATGTAGGGCTTGCGTTGCTGTTGTTTAGCGTGTTTGCACACATCTGCGTGGCTCCATGACCGTACGTGGGGGAGGGTGTGTGTGTGAGATGGAGCAGGAGGACTGTTGGTGACTGGCTCTTGTAGCGTCTCGTCTGCTTCACTGATCCCGGGGAATCTGGGTCACTTCCAGCATGCTCCCTGCTGCTGCTGCCCACTCCTCCTGCTGCAGCCCACAGCCATGACCCCGCAACATGCTAGCAGTTAGCCACCGAGTCTTGTCAGCGTAAAACCACAAAAGATGTGTGAGCATTATTGCCATGAACCTGTTCACACTTAGCTATTCTCCATGATGTTTCTGAGACACTTTTATACCATCATTCATTTGTATACTGCTCAAGCCTTCTGCCCGACCTTGAGGATGCTTTTCTAAGCTTTGCTGAATGATTTTGGACAAATATCTTTAAGCCATTTTCCTGACATTGCAATTGCAATATTTATTATATTTCTATATCATTGTTTACACCCAAGAACACCCACCACTTATAACAATATAAAACAGATCGGTTGTGATATTTTGACATTTTGTTTGCTCATATTCCAACTGGTCAAAATACATGTTATGAGAAGGCCATGTGTTTTGGATGCATATTTGTGTGTGTGTGTGTGTGTGTGTGTGTGTGTGTGTGTGTGGTGTGTGTGT
>KN483510.1:4749-16779 GCA_000787095.1 Periophthalmodon schlosseri | reverse complement strand
TGTACAGGACAGCACAGGACAGCACAGCACAGGTCAGAACAGGACAGCACAGGACAGCACAGGACAGACAGTACAGGACAGCACAGGACAGCACAGGACAGCACAGGACAGCAGTGTCCTCCAGGCAGGGCTATAGGGAAACACAGGACAGTACAGGACAGTACAGGACAGCACAGCAGTGTCCTCCAGGCAGAGTTATAGGGAAATACAGGACAGCACAGGACAGTAGAGGACCGTACAGGACAGTACAGGACAGTACAGGACAGGACAGGACAGCAGTGTCCTCCAGGCAGAGCTATAGGGAAATACAGGACAGCACAGGACAGTAGAGGACAGTACAGGACAGCATTGTCCTCCAGGCAGGGCTCTATGGAAGTACAGGAATGGTCAGCACATGATCCAAGAAACTCTCTCTGGCAGTAGTCTTTTTTATATCCTTATGTGGACGAAGAATGGTATAATAAAACAAAGATTTAGGTTTTACATGTTATTACTTGTTCATAACGCATCAGTAATTGAGAAAAGACAACTACAGCAGCTCTCAACTGTGAATGCCTTTAAACAGTCCAAAATGCAATCACACACACACACACACACACACTCACACACATTACATTCCTACTGTACACTCAGCAATACTAGGAAAAGAGCAAAGCTGTGCTGTTTGGCTACAGTTTGAACAAAGGTTGAGGTAATCCACAACCCAATTGACTGTGGCCACACCTGGCTCATGTTAATCATTGAAATGCATTTCTAGTTACTCATCAACTTGGACAACTACAAACTGCTGCGTTAAGGCGAGACACTGCAGATCAATAGGAACAAATTCTGTAGTTTACTTAAGTAGAATGTTTTTTCATCATGTAGGCTAATGTTTTCATACAGCCAATAAATAAGGCATTAAAAAAAACAGAAAAAAACCCCCAAAACTCCAAATTTGCACATATTTAATTGGGACATATAGCTAGGCCATATTAAAAATGATTAAAGCCAGGTTTAAATTTCTTTTGTAGTTTTTCATAAATTTACTGAAAATTGAGGTAGAATTTTAATTAATTAATTAAATATAAAAACACCCATTTAAAATAAAGTTAATAAACAATGCCCATTCTTTATTTGCAGTTTAAATTGCCTCTAGTTTGCCCATGTTCCCACTCATCAAGCATTAACAGCAAAGGTATAGCCAACATTCAAAATAACATTATTAATCTATGAATTGACATATCTAACAACAATAACAACAGATATTAATAAGACACGAATACCACATTTAAGTTGTACCTGCAGGATACGTTTTGATTTTACAGTTTTTGTCAAACCAGTCCAAATATAGAAAAATCTAACTGTGATCACTGGGAGACATTAAACTTCATAATAGACATATTAAATAATAATATGACATAAATATGTATAGATATATGTATGTATAGAATAATTCATCTTCACCAGGATAAAAACTCGTTAATATGGCGAAACTAGTTTGAAGGTAATGACGTGTGGCCATGAGGCAGCACCAGGAAGAGCTGCAGACGTATCGTAGAGTCTTTCAACAATGAGTCAGATACAGAGCAGCAAATCTTTAAAGTGGGATGAACATACCCAGGACATCTCTGAACAAAGTGTGTTTCACATTTTTAAACACCTTGTCAATGTTTCCAGTGTCGGTGGCGCACGTGTAATGTGTGTAAAAAGGTTTTTCCCGTCTGCCGTGGCGATCCACAAACATCTGTCGTATGAACGTTTTTGCGGCTTCAGCATTACAACTTGGCCCTGAAAAAAAAGACACTTGAAAAGAAAAATACTGAAAGAAGCTTCAATCTGATTTGAATCAGATATTCATCACACTAAGAGGAACACAAACTTGCATTAGCCTACCAGTGTACGCAGGGAAGTAAGATTTCAAATGGGACTGGCCAATCTTCTCTTCTAGTAAATCAATTTTGTTTAGAAATAAGATGGTGGAGGACTCATGAAACCAAGGATATGATAGAACAGTACTGAAAAGGGCAAGACTTTCCTTTAGTCGATTCTGTTGAATAGAAGACAATATTAGAGTTACAATAATAAAGGTAATGTAATGTAAATGTAATAAATGTAAATGTATTGTTCTGTAATATTGTTGTAGTCAAGAATTAGGTCTTATCTTACATCATTTTCATGTTCATAGAGATTTTGGTCATATTCACTTAGTGCAGTGAGAAATATAACTGAAGTGACATTCTCAAAACAGTGAATCCATTTCCTTCTTTCTGATCGCTGACCACCAACATCAACCAACCTACCAAAAACAGAACAAGAGTATAGACCCCAATTAGTGAACATTCTTTCACAACAGCATCACCACAATGCTCTCACTGGCCACATTATTAAATTCATCTGCTCCAAATATATTCAGAGTATATATACAAAGTCCTGATCATCATGATATTCACACTTCAAACTAAGTCTGGGGTTAAAGGTTACTTTGTGTAAATCATAGTTGCCAAATATGTTTTCTTTTATATCATAAGCTTTGAGGTAGGCTACATATCTAATAATATGACCAGTGACAGTGAGGGGTTTAGAAAAAAGCAGCACCTAAAGGTAACTTTTAAGAAGTCAAAGGGATACTCTATGATTCCTGTTGTGGACACTCGAAGTCTCAGGATGTCTTGGACGGTCGGGATGTATGAGGGAGCCGTGATCCTGTCCAAATCACTCAGGTAACTAAACAAAAACAAATCATATTCAGTACAGTACAGCCTAAGTAATACAAAAATAAAATGCAGATCTTACTATTTAGCATTGTCATTTATCTGGTATTCCCTTCTGCGTTCATAGCACATTTGAACACCATGGTCACTCCACACTTTTCTAATGGCCTCCACCTGCCAGGGCTCTAAAGTGGACACTGTGTTCAACTCCACTTGGGACAGTCTCTGTGAGTACGCCTGACACACACAAAACTGTCAGAAAACCACTTTGTGCAGAACAAGACATGATATTTTCTTTTCTTACAATGTTGTTGTCATCAATATAGTTAATGTTCAAGATCCTCATGGCATTGACGAGCGCCTGGACGGCCGCCATAACATTCTGATACACAACACGTTTAAAGCCCTTCCTATCGTCTTCATTGTATCCTTTACCGTGGATGATCCTCATCTGTTTAATGAAGGTGCTTTTCCCACTTTCACCTGTGCCTGCGTAAACGAGAGGAAACAGAAAACACAGTACTGCTAACACCAGCAAAAACAGCAGGACCAAGGGTGATCTCAGAAGCCTGTTGCTAGATTCCGGTTTCTGCAAACTCAGAGTTTTTTGTCATTAAAAAGAGGTTAGGTAACAGACTCCATATGGCTACTCTGCTCAGGACCAGGGTAAGGGCTGGTTTAGAGTTAGAAAAAACAACATGGACCAATCAGCTGTGAGCTCAGAGACATGTGACACACCTTAACTCAAACCTTTGGGTTAGGACCTCATTTATTCAAAAGAATTCATTGATCAAAGGTCTTAATAAATAAATAATAAAACGTTTTGATATGGAAATTCATGCTCATGCATTTCATACAAGTCTAATTTTGAGTTAAACTCGCATAGGCTGTTGAAAAAATGCATCAAATATATGACTTGATCATCTTCTGTATCTTGGCTGTAATCACCTACACTTGTGCCCCTGGGATAGCACCTCCCTCTTCCCTCTAGCCCGCCTCCTACAGGCTGAGTCATGTCAGTCTCTGCCTAATCTGTCTTGGAGCAGCTGCAGTCATCAGCGGCTCTGGGTTTGACAGAGAAGGTTCCATGCTTCGACCAACACATAAATCTAAAGTCTCTCAGTTTGCACTGGTTTGGTTTTATCAACTCAACACTAACTCAAGTTACTCCACAACTCTGAGTAAGTTCAACCGGCTTCTAGCAACAGGCCTCAGGTAAATTGAGCCACTTTTTGGTTTCTCACCTGGCACTGAATGATGCTATTACAAAAAACTAAGGACTGATATTTTATTTTGGGATGAAACAGAGGAAATAAAATGCAATTGGTTTGTTCCAGAGATTTTGAAAGCTCATCTGACAAACATTTTGGTGAAGAGCTGTGTTCACGTAAAATAAGCCACGCTCAGCAGCTAAAACAAGTCAAAGAGATTTTTTGTAAAACTGATGGAGTAATATATATTTTTTGTATATTTTATTTTAAACAAACACGTAAAACATTAAATGAGCACATTAAAGTGCATTAATTACACACCGGCCACTGCAGCTCCCTCTGCTCATCCTCCTCTGGTGCCATGTCTACAGCTTTAGTGTGTGTGACTCTGAAACTGTGGAACACTGCACAGGGTTCTGTATAAGAACCATAGAGCCTCATGTGCCATGGATTCTGATAATGCTGCTCTAAGTTCGTGTGCAACAGTTTTCAATCATGATTAAGGACATAATAGTTATGAAAGAAACAAAATCTCAGAGATATGACATCTAACTGTCGTACACAGAAACGATCATGGTGCTGCACTCGTGGCTGTAATGTAGCCTAATGCATTAATCTGACAATATCCAGGCATATGTCAAAGTATATGCTGATAATAAACCCTGATGGTGGCTCATTTTAGCTGAAAAGCCTGGTTCACTTTACCTAAAGACCACCACCATCATTCAAAAGATCAACCTTATAGTTTTAAAGTGAGACTTGTCACTGTTCTGCTTTGCTGGTAGAACGTGATGCTTGGCTCCTCCCACAATAATCACCATGGATCAATCAAATGCCTTGTTTTTAATGAACACAGAAAATGTCTGTGTAATGCCTCAGTCGTCCAGGTCTGATCCATATTAAAAGCCAAAGTTGAATCTGTCAACTGGACAAGAAGTTGCAGGAGTGAAGATGTTTGGCTGCTCATCCAGGCCGCTTCTTCAGTTCTGGTCAGATTACTGTGGACGCTGCCTTATATCTGTCTGAAGGGAGGAGCTCACTACACTGAAACTGTAAACAGCTATTGTTTACAGTTTCAGCCTTAACGAGCCTCCATTCAACCTTAATGGCCCTGGCTGGTTCTAATGTTTTCTGTCACCTTTGTTCCTTTGTTTGCTTTGGGTCTGAGGATGGGGTTGTATATAGGTGACAGGTGATGTTTGAGACACCCATTCCTCTTAAAGTGTTTGTAGGTTTGAAATAGACCGGAATCTCAAACTGTCTGAAAATTCTCTGAAGTTTTTCAGACACACCCACTGTGTAAGGAATCGTTACACCTCTCCTTCTAGGTTCAGATTCTCTGTTGTCCTGTTTTTTAGCTCTTAGATCTATTGAAGGCCCATTTTGGATATCCACAAGCCAAGAGGGCTTTCTCCACGTGTTGTTCCTCCTTCAATTTCCCTCTGTGTTTGTGGGCACCACTTGAGCTCTGTGTTGGAGAGTACGGATAACACCGAGTTTGTGTTGCAGTGGATGGTGCGAATCAAACAGCAGGTATTGGTCAGTGTGTGTGGGTTTCCTGAAGACTTCTACCTGGAGACACTGGTCCTCTCCTATTGTTACTGCACAATCTAAGAAGGCCAGTTTGTTCTCCTTGGCCTCTTCCCGTGTGAACTTGATGTTTGGATCCACAGCATTAATATGTGCAGTAAAGGGTTCCAGATCTTGAATTTTGATTTTAGTCCAGTTGTCATCCACGTATCGATACCAATGTGTGGGTGGAGCGCCTGGAAATTAGTCCAATGCCTCCTGTTCAAATTGCTCCATATATAAGTTTGCCATAATAGGAGAGACCGGTGAGGCCATGGCACAGCCGTGGATTTGCCTGTAGAAGTTTCCTCTAAACTGGAAATATGTGGTATTCACATCACATATTTCCATCACTCCATCACATACAATGTGGTCAAACATCTGAAGACCATCCTGGCTCCTCTGGTGGGAAACACGGAGCACCATATTGAGAACACAGCAGAATTTGTGAGCAAAGTCAAGCATCTCCATTTTGATTCAGATGAGACAGAACTGACCATGGTTTCTTTCGATGTGACCTCTCTTTTCACTTGTATCCCCACATCAGTAGCGGTGAAGGCAGCAAGGAGGAGGCTACTGCAGGATACTAAGCTAAAAGAGAGAACCAAACTGTCACCAGACAAAATCTGCAAACTACTGGAATTTGTTTGCCTTATATCTGTCTGAAGCTCCTCCCTTCAGATAGATATAAGGCAGTGTCCACCAGTGATCTGACAAGAACTGAAGAAGCAGCTTGGATGAGCAGCGAAACATCTTCACTCCTACGACTTCTTGTCCAGTCGACAGATTCAACTTTGGCTTTTACTCTGAACACAGAAGACGCAGCAATTGAACCCTTTACATAAGGGGTAAATGTTTATAGAGCACAAACTGTATTTTGCTCATGTTGTCTGACTTCATTACTTCAAACACTTTCAACTTATACAGTATAAAAGTGCCATCCTCAGTTCAAAGCGTATGATTTGTATTGTTACAACAGCAGCCACGTGTATGAAAACAGTAAACTGTTTCTTTCAGAGACACTTAGGAAAGGTGGAGCTCACCAGGGGCGAAGGCCTGCTGCTGCAGTGCCACCAAAATAAACAGCCGATGTCAGTGAATAATTAATATAAATGTGGCATTTCTAGTCACAAAACTGTTAGTTCTCTAAAACAATGCTATGTTTAGCCTGTTCACATATCCTCTATAGTCACACTTTGGCACCAGAGAGCACTGAGGATTAAGTTACACCTAAAAGAAAAGGCTGTCCCGTATCTAAAGGAACACACAGGTAAAACTTCATTTTATTTAGATTAGCCCAAGATAGACAAGTTAAGTTATTTATCTATTTATGTGACAGAGACACATACAACAAACGTAGATTAACATGTAACATATAGTAACATGAAGTGATGCAGGCGTCACACTGGCTGCGGATACAAGCTCACCACAATGTGATTCATATCTGATTTCTAGATCTTTAAGGCCACGTAAACTGCACAATTTGAAGTGAGTAATTAGAGGGACCCTGATCAGAAAGAAATCAGATGATTTTGCAAAAAAAAAGAATCTGATCATAATTAATAATCTTATTAATAATAACCCAATTAGACCTAGGCTATTTCTTCTATAATTATCCTACTGCTATAAGGACATTTAGAGAACAATGAAAACCTAACGACAAAAATAATCAGATAAAGAATATCTTAATTTAGTGGCAAGTTTTAAGACTCCACGGTAGAGATGGACCCCCCGGGGCCCCGACACCGCGCTGTAGTAAATCAATCAGTTTGTCTCACCTAAAAGTAGCAGCTTTAGCTCTTTGTGAGAGTTCTCTTTATCCCTCCGAAGTTGTCTCTCAATTTCTCGGTGAATTTGAAGTCGTTCGCTCTCCTCAGCGGACAGGCAGCACTTGTCCATTACGCCCCAGTTCAATGTGTCTCCAAAGAAGCTGTTTGTGGCAGCGTCAAGTGAAGCCTGACGGTAACCCCTTTTCTGACCTCACAGAGCTGCTCCCAGAACAGGTGAGTTGAAATTCTTCCTCGTACAGGATCCAGTTCGGGTGCATTTCACATTCCTTTGAGCCGGAGAGGCGGGTGCAGCGCAGATAGGCAGGACATCTTAATATCTATTCAATGGCTGTCAGTCTCCGGGGACAGGGTGAGTACAGGTAAAGTGGGACACGGTAATCGCGCCAGGAAACATCCAAACATGTTCTACTTGTATTTGTTGTGTGTTTTCAGTTTGTGTTAGGTTGTTGTTGTTGTTCTTGTTGTCAATTTTAATTATTGGTTTAAGTAATATTTTAGAAATTGTCAATCGAAATGTCTCAAAACCCCTCTCCCCCGAACCGAGGGTCTGTTCAGGTAAAAGTGGACATTAAGTTAGGTAAAGTGGGACAAATAAAAAAAAAAGAATGGGATTGCATAAAAGCATATACATTTACTCATGCTTTTTACTTAAAATTATGTTACTGTGAGCCATAAGACCTGAGATGCCTAAACTGCCCAGAACATGACATGTCACTATCATTTTCATACACGTGTGTAAACATGGCTGACTTTGACAATGAGCCAATCAATTTGTTTTGTATGCACAGCGTCTGGGGCTACAATTTAAGATCACAGTTCATGGGCTCTTTAGTTTTCACATGTGAATTGACCCTAAACATTTGCGTTTCGTTTGCTCCCGTGCGCCCCACTGTCTGAGGCGAACTGTCTGAGGATGGGACACTCCGCCATCGCCAACAACAAACTTGACCAGACCAAACACACAGACACACAGACACACACAGACACACACACACACACAGACACACACACAGACACACACACACACACAGACACACACACACACACACGGAGTCCTGGAATGTGACTTTGGGCTCCACCATATCCACCACTGGACTTAATCACGCCTAAACATCCTAATCGTAATTTGGCCTAAAATGAGACGAACCCAGGTTTATAATGAGATTATAGATTAGGTCATTCTAAACAATAAATAACCCGAAGAGGACATAATTCTTTATGGATTTGTCTGTAAATTAAACTCAGACTGCAGACGGCCTCTTGTATTCCAGAGGCAGCCTGTGTATGGCCGGCGTACACATACCACAGTTTGAGAAACACTGTTCAGCATGAAAGTCAAGTCAATGCAGTGTTGTAAAAAATAAACCTTTTAATTTTCCAAAATTAAAGTACCTTCAGCATTTACAGTCTGACAAATACTCAATACTGGGGGTGAGCGGTGCTGTAAACATTCATGTCGTCCCTTAACATTTGGAGCAGGGATCTTAATAGTTTTACCAGCATTTAAATTAGCATCAAGTAGGCCTAAATCATTCTCTACTTTGAAGTTAATTATAAATGTACAATACAGGACAAAGAGCTAAAAGTGAAAAATACAATAAAAACATCAAACAGTGGATATTAAAACTAAACTAAATGTAAATCTGAGAGCTGAACACAAATCTGCACAAGTGGTGGTGTTATTAGTGTTTCCATTACCCTGTTGCACAGTTAATATTTCCGTTAGTATCCCCACTTTTACAACAAAAAACAGCATATATATATATAACCACAGATGGAGAACAGATCATCTCTTCATCGTGGTACACAGTGGTAAGAATACAGTGCAATGGGAAAGAAGTTACTAAAGGATGAAGTTTCTAATCACAGCAAAAAAACTGCAGCTCATAATCAAAAACAAAAAGCAAAGTGCTTAGTGATGAGCATTAGAAATGGTGACCACATCTTACCCAACAAACTAAAAATTCAAAAGTGAATTTTAGTTTGCATAATTGAAACATATCAGGCAGAGGTGAATAATTTTATGCACAACACCTGACTGGCAATAAAAGGTACCAGGTGTGACTTTGTTTACACCTTAGCAAAAAAAGTTACTTGGTTCTTGTACATTTTCCCTTTTACTCAGTCTTCATGCTCTTATTAGAATACTGAAAAAAACAAACTCCATAATTGCATAGTGCATATATACTATAAGGCTAGCTCCTCATTTTGATTTTTTTTGTTATTGAGAATATCAAAGAATAAGGAAAATGAAAAATACAAAGTACATTCATTTCCTGCCTCAGATAATAGTGTTCAGCAGCTATAACATGCAAATGGAAGAAGTTCAGAGCTCTCCTATTGACTACTGTACAAACTTAATTAGATCACACAGTTACCGCTTTAAACTAAGTTGTACACACTTAGGTTGGACTGCAAAATGTGATCTTTCACTACACTGAAGACAAATCGAATATTGTTTGTGTCGGTGGCACAGGTGAAGTGGGAGTAGATCCTTTTCTGATCTTGAAAACTAAGAAACATATCTAAAATAAATTCACTTGCTTCCTTGGCATCTTGCTTTGGCCCTGAAACATAACAGGCAAAACAACACCAATTACGCAGAACTGAAATTTATTTTGAAAAGCAACTAAAAAGAAATAAATGTAACTCACCATCATATTTAGGAAAATAGTCAGCTAAATGCGAATACATGATTTTCTCCGTCAGCAGGTCGACCTTGTTGAGAAACAACATCACCGAAGCCGAAATAAACCATGGACTGTGCAAAATTGTCTGGAACAGTGCCATACTTTCTTCCATTCGATTCTTTAAAAAATACAAAAGCAAAAACGTCAAACACTGATACAAAGACGAGGTGCAACGAAATTCAGGAATATGTGTTGGATATTATATATACGCAAAATGATTGAGATAATCCAGTTGAAATCAGTACAAGTAAAGTGCTCCCCCTGCAGATTTGGACATAATACTACCACAAAGGCAGCAGTCAAGCAGTTCAGCTCATTTCCTTTACATAGCCACAGAAGGCAGAGATGGACAAAGTACTATATCAAAGTATAGATACACCTGGTGAAATATACAAGTAAAAGTAGTTCAGAGAAATTATTACACTGCTGTAAGAAATACTGATGTATTGAAAGTAGGTTACTTCTAAAGACAATATGCAAATTGTATTTTGGTCTTATCCTGTTCAGTCCACTAAACAGGATAGTATGTTGTTAAAGATTAGATTAAATATGTTAGAATGGGTAGCCTTTCCAGCAAGACGAATTCTCACGATTTTTGTGAGTTCACAAACTCTTGAGAATCCGTCTTGAACGGCTCCGGCTGAATCGTTTGCATGTGATTGGTCCTGCGCCACCAGTGGTGTGAAAACTGACCAGTCACAGAGCAGCAGGCAGTAGTTTGGGTGGAAGCCAGCGCCGAACAAACCAAAACAAACATGGCGATGCCGACAGAAGCGCTCTGGCCTATTTTAGTAGAAATACAGACTAATGTGCAGAGGGAGGCGCTTTGTGCTTTTGTGGATGGGTAAGATGCCTATGCTTTTCTATCAACTGGATTTAACTAAAGTTTGATTTTTCGGCTTGTTTTGCTGTTGTGACGCTTTGGCCAATCACGTCTTGTTTGAACGCTCCGATTATTGGTTTCAAACACTTTCAGTGAGATCTATCCAAGACTGATGTGCAGAACTCTATGCAGAGAGCTACACATCTCAATCAATGTACCCAATCTATAGAATGGGTACATTGGGAAAAAAAAATGTAATTAGTTAATATACAAAATATAGGTTACCTAAAAAATAATGTCTATCTAAAACAAGCAAGAATAAGCACCAAACTGAAAGCTGGTTGGAACTTCACATAATGTTAATGACCCCTCCACAAAAGTTGAGTCTTTTTGGGAATGCAGTGGAGTAGAAAGTACTGTATTTATTTTTTTAAATGTAGAGTACACCACTGGGTTTTTGGTTAACAATCCTTAACCATTCGATCATACAATAAAACATTTTTCTGGATGTTGTGAAATAAAACTGAGGATCCAACGACGTTAACTCGGGTAATAAACCAGTGTCTAAACAAATGCATCCCCTGATTATAAGTATAAAGAGAACAGATGTGTTGTCTTACCACACTGTCAGATTCGATGAGAACCTGATCATACTCGCTGAGGGCTGCCAGGAACATGATGGACGTGACGTACTCGAAACAGTGGATCCACTTCTTGCGCTCTGAACGCTGACCACCCACATCCACCATTCTATACAGGTTAAAGCATAATTTAAAGATCATAAAAATACACAGGTGTCACCACAAAATCAGCGACTCCTTCTTAAATAATTATTAGTGCTCTACACCAGGGCTATTCAACTACATTTTCCAGAGAACCAGATTTTTGGGAGGTCCGTGGCCTCTAGGGCGGAGATGCACTACGCCCCACCACTTTTAAAACAAAATATCCCCAACAATGGATCTGTTTTCAATTCTAAAATATAAAAAATAAATACTAAAGACTTCATCAGTGTTTTGCAAAATTTCCAATCCAGTATTGAACCAGTGTTAAACTAGGACTAAACCAGGTCTAACGCAGAATAAAACAAGGAAAACGAAGCAAACGAGTACTAACCCACAATAAAACTAGGTCTAAACCAAGACTAACTAAAATATTTTAATAATTGGTAGGTGGGCTGCAGATTAGATTGGTTGCAGTGCCTAATCTGGCTCCTGGGCTGTAAATTAAATAAACCTGCTGTCAAAGACTATG
>KN483508.1:0-11605 GCA_000787095.1 Periophthalmodon schlosseri | reverse complement strand
CTCCTCTTCCTCCCTCTTCTTCCACTCTCCTCACTCCTCTTCCTCTCTCTCCACACTCCTCTTCCCCTCTCAGGTGTGTGTGTGTGTGTGTGTGTGTGCAGGTGCTGGAGCAGAAGCCCCTCTCCCTCTCAGGTGTGTGTGTGTGTATGTGTGTTTGTGCAGGTTCTGGAGCAGAAGCCCCTCCCCCTCTCAGGTGTGTGTGCGTGTATGTGCAGGTTCTGGAGCAGAAGCCCCTCCCCCTCTCAGGTGGGGAGCAGGTGGAGTACTTGTTGGCGTTGAAGCAGGAGTTCAGAGGAGCCTCGAGGAACCTGCCCAGCTTCCTCCAAACCAAAGTCCAGAGACGAGACGTGGAACGTTACTCGGACAAGTACCACAGCCCTGACCAAGACCAGGACCAAGACTTGACCCCAGGTAAGAATAGAGACCAGGACAGGATTTTTTGACATTATAAGGCCCTATAACAGTGAAATGACATGACTGTTGTGAAATAAAAATATTTGGTGAATTAAAAGGTGGGAGGGCTCTAAATTTAGTGTAGGTTCTGTTTTTGAAAAATGTGAGATTTTATGAGCCCAACCATTTTCCCATTCCCATTTCAATTAGATTCAGTGAGTCCCGATACATTTCTTTGTTTGGACTTTCCTACCAACTTCACTGAAACTCCAAAATGAGAACTTTTATTTACTATACATCTCATAGTCCTGGGCTTCTGTCTTCCAGACTGGACCAGGTTTAGTCCTGGTTTAGTCCTGGTTTAGTCCTGGTTTAGGTCTGGTTTTGTTCTGGTTTAGTTTTGTTTAGTCCCAGTTCAGTCCTGGTTTAGTTCTTGTTTAGTCCCTGTTCACTCCTTGTTTAGTTCTGGTTTAGTCCTGGTTTAGTCTGGTTCAGTCCTGTTCTTGTTTAGTCCCTGTTCACTCCTTGTTTAGTTCTGGTTTAGTCCTGGTTTAGTCCTGGTTCAGTCCTGCTTTAATCCTGCTTTAGTCCTGCTTTAGTTCTGCTTTAGTCCTGGTTTAGTTCTGGTTTAGTCTCAGTTCAGTCCTGATTTAGACCCGGTTTAGTCCATTTTTAGTTCTGATTTAGACCCGGCTTAGTCCATTTTTAGTTCTGGTTTAGTCCTGGTTTAGTCCTTGTGTAGACCTGGTTTAGTTCTAATTTAGTCCTGGCTTAGTCCTGATTTAGTCCTGGTATAGTCCTTGTTTAGTCCTGGTATGTCCTTGTTTAGTCCTGATTTAGTCCTGGTTTAGTTCTGGTTTTGTGTTTCAGACTGGTCGAGATTTCCGAAAGAGCTGAGAGTGCGTTCACAGAAGCTCCGCCCCTCAGGTGAGAAACATCATTTCATCAGAGACAGACGACTGTAAAGAGTAAAGGTCAAAGGCCAAATCCCCAATTTGAGTCAGAGCCAAATTTGCATCAAAATTGGATCTGCACATGCCCAGTTGCTTCTGCACAAACACTTGTCACTTATTACGTCAACACATACACAGACAAACTACATGCAATATGCTATCTATTTTTATTCTTCTTTAAATGTTTATTTAAAGTTAAATCTGAGGCCAGCGTTGGTGTTAACAGCACATTTAACTGCTCAAACACTCGAGCAGAGAAACATCCAGGCTGATCTGAGTGTAATATTTCATGTGTTTGTGATCACAGCCATACAGGATTTTACCAGTGTTTTATCAAAATAAACCTTATGAAACTTTATTCGTGAACTCTGTTTAACTTAAATGAAGGAGAACTAAGGTTTAACTGACAGAACATTTAACTGTTTCTGGAGTAAAATAATGAAAATAAAGTCAAGCTAATGGCTAGCATGACTGATGCAAATTCGGCAACAGTAATACTGTACTCCAGTACTACAGTACTACAGTACTAAATGACAGCAGAAGTCTAAAGTGAAATGTTTGTTTCTGTCTCAGGTCCCAAAGTCAAACCTGAGTCGCGAAGTGAAGGTCCTAAAAAATCCTCCAAAACCCAAGACAAAGACGTCCTACAGAAACTAGAGGTGAGTGCAGGAGAAAACCAGGACTGAACCAGGCCTGAACCAGGACTGAACCAGGTCTGAACCAGGATTAAACCAGGACTGAACCAGGACTAAAGCAAGACTGAACTAGAACTGAACCAGGACTGAACCAGGTCTGAACCAGGATTAAACCAGGACTGAACCAGGACTAAAGCAAGACTGAACTAGAACTGAACCAGGACTGAACCAGGTCTGAACCAGGATTAAACCAGGACTGAACCAGGACTAAAGCAAGACTGAACTAGAACTGAACCAGGACTGAACCAGGTCTGAACCAGGACTATATACATATACTGTACTGGAACAAATACATGGAGAAAGTCAGGTATAGCGCCTTTAATTCTAATGAGTGTTTTCTGTGTTTAGAGTCTGGAGCAGAAGGAGACCCACAGCGACGAAGAGGAGGAGGAAGAGGAGGAGAAGAAAGGAGAGGAGGAAGAGGGAGAGGAGGAGCAGATCGAAGAGGATGAGTTTGAAGAGGTCTGTGACCCCTGAGAGAGGAGGAGAGGAGTAGGAGAGAAGAGAGAGAGGGAGAGAGAGAGGGAGAGAGAGAGGAGGAGAGAGGAGGAGAGAGGGAGGAGAGAGGGAGAAGAGAGGGAGAAAGGGAGAGAGAGAGGGAGAGAGAGGAGGAGAGAGGGAGGAGAGAGAAAGGAGAGGAGAGACGTGTGTCTCAGCTTAAATATATTCATATCAACGTTTGACTCTCACAGAGTTTCTTCAGAAACACAAATAAAAACGATGGTATTTGAGCAGCATCCTCTAAGTTCTGTTTTACTGAATTCTGACTTTCCTCAGCTCTGCTGTTTTCTAACCTTTATTAACGGTTTAAATACACTATTTTCAGACCCAGAGCAAGTATTTAACACTTTATATTCAAGAGGCAATTTGATCCAACCAGTCTTAAACATGAGGTTTGTCCAAAGTACGGTTACTACAGCAACTTCAACGCTTGTATCTGGGCGTGCTCAGTGTGAAAAACGGGACAACGGGGGGAGGAGGAAAGAGAGGGAGGAGAGGAGAGAAGGGAGGGAGAGGAGGAAGAGGAGAGAAGATAAGAAAGGGAGAGAAGGAGAGAGGAGCCAGCTGCTGCTCCACAGACAGAGTGAGGGCGCACCCTGGTGGGGACTATGTGTGTTTATTATTAATTTATTTTTTTAAATTCATAATCTGTGACAAACCAATGTGCAGTCCTACTAGACTGACATCAACAAAACTAATTTAAAGAATGAACAAGGATATGAACAATAATAATATTAAAAAAATACAACAATGTATATAATATTAGATTTTTCTGTAAAACTCTTAAGATTCTCACATTCCTCTGTTTCAGGAAACGGATTACATCATGTCGTACTTCGATAACGGAGAGGAGTTTGGAGCCGACAGCGACGACAACATGGACGAAGCCATTTATTGATTTAGACTGATTTTAACGATTTTAAAGTGATTTTAGACAGATTTTATGTCATTTTTACTCTGTTTATGTCTGTTCTGTGTGACTTAGACTTCAGTTGTTTTTTTTTTAAAAAAACATTTTGTCTGAAAATGTGAAAAAAGAATTATTTTATTGGACATTTTTAATAAACAGCTGCTCCAACAACTGCTCCTCTGGCTCTGCTCCTTTTCCTCTGCTCCTCTGGCTCTGCTCCTGTCTGCTCTTCTGGCTCTGCTCCTCTGGCTCTGCTCCTTTGCTCTTTTGCTGTTTTTCCTCTTTAGGTGTGCTTGTTAACAACTCACTCCGCGGGGGCGGGGTTCCACGTCACATTTTACACTCAGCCACTTCCGGGTCTGTGCTGAGCGTGCGCACGTGACCCGCTTCCGGACACGCTCCTTCGCGCCGCCAGTTTCACCAAAACAAACGTACCCCGAGGCCGAGCCGAGCGCCGCCGAAGCCTAACGGAAACCCCCGAGCCCCAAACCCCTCCCTCCTCCTCGCGCACCGGGAGCAGCGCCAGACCCGGACCAAGAGCAGGACTGAGACCAGGACCGGGGCTCAGGACAGTTCAGGACAGTTCGGAACAGTTCGGAAAGGTTCGGGATGTCTCGGCTCCTGGAGAAGAAAGCAGACAAAATGAAGGAGAATAACGCAAAGGTGAGACTTTTAACGGTTTTTATGCGCGCGTGGTGTTGGGACGGACGCGCACGGACTTCTCCAGACCCAAAGGAGAGTTTGACACGGTTTTCAAACACTTTTCCCCCAGTTTTAGCCTTTTGTCGCTGCTTTAATGACTCTAGCGGCTGAGTTCCGCTTTTCGCTCGCTCCCTCCCGCGGCGCGGCGCGGCGCAGCCCGGTTTATACTGCGCTCTGTGCCGCCCCGGTCCTCTCCGCCGTAGCTGCGCTCCGGTGCGTGCGGTTCTGATTCGGGTCGTCAGAGTTTTCTGTGTGTGTTGTGGTTTTATGGTTTTTACTGCGGTCCGTTAGAGACACGAGCGTGGCGCTTTGTTTCTCTGAAAGGAAACGAGGAAGGAAGCAGCGGGGGAGGGGCTAGGACACGAGAGAGGAGACAAATGGACAAGGAGTCAAGGAGACGAGGAGAGAGGAGACGAGGAGAGAGGAGACAAGGGGAGAGGAGACAGGGAAGGAGACACAACAGTCGCCCAAAGTGATCAGATGACAGACACATGGCGCGCGTGTGTGTGTGTGTGCGCGCGCGCGCGCGCGTGTTGTAATAGCCTAAATGTGAAATGGAGAGATCCCGGTCTGCTCCGCGTCTGATAGTTGCCAGTAGTAGTAGTGACGTAGGAGGAGTTGTACTTGTAGTAGAAATAGTAGTATATAGTGCAGTTGTAGTAGTAGTAGTAGTAGTAGTAGTAGTATATAGTAGTAGTATATAGTACAGTTGTTGTAGTAATACTTGTTGCAGGAGAAGGAGGAGATGGATGATGTCACTGCTGAGTTTAACAGAAGTAGGAGCTTTGACACAACCACAGACCCAATAGTCCTGGTTTAGTCCTGCTTCAGTCCTGGTTTAGACCTGGTTTAGACCTGGTTCAGTCCTGGTTCAGTCCTGGTTCAGTCCTGGTTTAGTCCTGGTTTAGTCCTGCTTCAGTCCTGGTTTAGACCTGGTTTAGACCTGGTTTAGACCTGGTTCAGTCCTGGTTCAGTCCTGGTATAGTCCTGGTTGTTGACTCTAAATAACTGTTGGCGCCAAACTCCACGTGATCCAATAAATCAAATCTGCTCCTGTTTACTCTTATAAGACTGTCCCTGAGTGTGTGTGTGTGTGTGTGTGGACAGGGACACTTCACCTGCACATGTGTGTGTGGACATGTAGGGGACAGGGGTACAGGGGCAACAGTGGGGACAGGAGCACAAGAGGACAAGAGGACGGGGGCAACAGGGGCGACAGGCGGACAGGGAGCAGCTGATGGAGGACGTGGATCATGAGACATCTCTGAATAAAAGACTCTTTGAGACTCAGCACTCAACAGTGAATAAACAGTGAATACAAATCAGAACCAGAAATAAACCAGGACTAAACCTGGACTAAGCCAGGACTGAACCAGGACTAAACCTGGAATGAACTAGGACTAAACCAGGACTGAACCAGGACTGAACCTGGATTGAACCTGGACTAAACCAGGTTTAAACCAGGACTGAACCAGGTCTAACCCAGGTCTACAGCAGGTGTGGTTCTGAGGGATAAAGGGGCGTTTCTGAGTCTGTGGATCATGTTTCTGTTTTTTTTTTTTTTTGGTCTCTCAGTTTCTTTCTGGGCTTTTCAGATCTTTAACCATGTTCTAGTTGTTTCTTCTCATTGAGCCTCTGAAGTTGTTTTTGGAGTGATTCATGTTTGAGTAATCTTTATTCTCTGGTATTCAAGACGTCATTGCTCTCGTTTTCCCCTACCATCATGACCTGTATCTATCCATAGGTGGCACCTACTGCATGGTCTGGCAGAGCGGCTTTTGTGATGACGTTTACGCAGACGTACCGTAAAAAAACGGAAGTAACCAGATCTGTTTCTTTTATGAAATTGTTTTAGATAAAAATTATTTAAAATGTGCAAACAACATTAGGGATGGTATGAGACGAGATTTTGACAAAGCTTGTAATAAATAAATTGTGCTATCCTGTTTTATCCTGTTTTTATTACGATACTAAAATGTCAAACTCAATTTCGATACTAAGGAATGGACTCGATACTCATTTGCTGGGTTTCAGATGACATCACAACATTCTAGTTTTAGGATCGATTAGTATCTGATTTTCTGTACTTTTGACAACCCTAGATCCAGTTCACAATTCTGGCTTAACACAGCATTTTGGAAATACAGCTTCCCCAAAACCTATCTTTTACCTTTTGTTCTGTAAACTACTGCTTCATGACATCACAAGGTGGAACAGAGCTTTGGAGATGTAGACAGACTAACAATAAAGTGTTACTCAAACATGTGTGAATGAAACAAAACACTACTCCAGGTATGTTTTTGAGGAGGGAACAGCATTAGAACATGGCTTAAAGCTCACAAGAGTCTATTTTGCATATATGAAGTTCTCACATGGATCCTGCTTACAGACGGTGGTGTCAGGGGCATCGGGTTTACATGCAAAGTCCATGGAGTTCTTCTCATCCGTCTCACCTCTCTCTGGGTTCTTCTCATCTGTCTCTGGGTTCTTCTCACCTGTCTCTGGGTTCTCACCTCTCTCTGTGTTCTCCTCATCTGTCTCTGGGTTAGCACCTGTTTCTGGGTCCTCACCTGTCTCTGTGTCCTCACCTGTATTTTGACCCCAGTTTGCTGTGGCCAAATGCAGAACTGTTGGTTTAATAAATTTTGTCCTGGGGCAGGCTAAAATGAGCGTGTGGCTCACCTGGAGGAGCCACATGGCGGCTCGGGCTGCACAGACCTGGAGCTCCTGTTAAAGAGCCTGGTGGGGACACGTCTCAAAGTGGAGTTCACATACAGCACACTGGTGGGGCAGGTGGAGGACTTTGAGGCAGTCTGGACAGTGAGGAGGGCTCTGTGTTCAGTGAGGGAGGGGCAGTTGGTGCTCCACCTGTAGGGAGGGGCTGGACATGTGATGTATGTGTGATTGTGTTTACACGGTTGTATGACAAGTGACACATAATAAATATATTGCTAAAAGTCAAAGTCTCACCTGTCTCTGGGTCCTTCTTACCTGTCTCTGGGTTCTCATCTCTCTCTGTGTTCACCTCACCTGTCTCTGGGTTAGCACCTGTCTCTGTGTCCTCACCTGTCTCTGGGTTCTTCTCACCTGTCTCTGGGTCCTTCTTACCTGTCTCTGGGTTCTCATCTCTCTCTGTGTTCACCTCACCTGTCTCTGGGTTAGCACCTGTCTCTGTGTCCTCACCTGTCTCTGGGTTCTTCTCACCTGTCTCTGGGTCCTTCTTACCTGTCTCTGGGTCCTTCTCACCTGTCTCTGGGTTCTTCTCACCTGTCTCTGGGTCCTTCTTACCTGTCTCTGGGTCCTTCTCACCTGTCTCTGGGTTCTTCTCACCTGTCTCTGGGTCCTTCTTACCTGTCTCTGGGTCCTTCTCACCTGTCTCTGGGTTCTTCTCACCTGTCTCTGGGTCCTTCTTACCTGTCTCTGGGTTCTCATCTCTCTCTGGGTTAGCACCTGTTTCTGGGTCCTCACCTATCTCCGTGTCCTCACCTGTGTCTGGGTGCTCACCTGTCTCTGAGTTCTTCTCACCTGTCTCTGGGCTCTTCTCACCTGTCTCTGGGTCCTTTTTAACCTGTCTCTGGGTTCTTGTCACCTGTCTCTGGGTCCTTCTTACCTGTCTCTGCGTTCTTCTCCCCTGTTTCTGGGTGCTCACCTGTTTCTGGGTGCTCAGCTGTCTCTGGGCTCTTCATACCTGTCTCTGAGTTCTTCTCACCTGTCTCTGGGTCCTCACCTGTTTCTGGATTCTCTGCTGCAGAACAAGGAGAAGGACAAAGGTCTGAAGCTGCGTGAGAAGGAGGCACGGGAGCGAGAGGTGCGCTCAGGAAACGGTCATCTGTTCACCTCCATCACTGTGTCCTCCACCACCCTCTGCTCCTCCTGCAATCGCAGCATCACAGCTAAAGAGGCTCTAAGCTGTCCAGGTGAGGGAAACAAACACACCTCTAACACAAATGCACCACACACAAACGCACAACACACACCAAACCCAAACATACACACACACACGCCAAACCCAAACCTACACACACACACACACACCAAACAGCAGCAGGTAAAGATCTGAGCTGTCCAGGTGAGAAAAACAAATATACCTCTAACACAAACTCACTAAACACACCAAACCACACAAACGCACAACACACACCAAACCCAAACATACACACACACACGCCAAACCCAAACCTACACACACACACACACACACCAAACAGCAGCAGGTAAAGATCTGTGCTGTCCAGGTGAGGGAAACAAACACACCCTACTGGGACCAGGACTGGGACAGGGATAAGGAGCAGACTGTGATCTAAAGGACAGATGGAGCAGGATTACACCAGTACCCCCCAAACAAACACACACATACACGCTAGTCCCTTTGTCAGATGCCCTCCCATCTTCTTATATGTTGGATAAATAACGTGGTAAATTAGTAGCAGTAGCTACAGTAGTAGTATTAGTATTGATAATAGTAATATTAATAGTATTGATAGTTCTAGTATTGTGGTCCTTGTGAGAAGTGGGTCATGTTGAACATGTGTTGAGTGAATCCAGGTCAAAAGGAAAAGGAGGGGTCACCTCCTTTGTCTGTGGCTCCTACATCCTAACTCCCCCCCCACTCCCTTTCCCCTGTAGCTTCAGACACATAAAAGCCGAGGAGTTCTCCTTCAGGCAGGTTTATTTGAACAGGGACAGATACAACTAACATAGATTAATGATTAACTGGACTATACCAGGACAGGACTAGACCAGGACTGGACTAGACCATGACAAGACCAGGTATAGGCCAGGACCAGACCAGGACAGGACCCGGACCAAAAATAGGTCTGGTTTTGGGAGGGACTCTGTTTGTGGTTTCACTTCTTCTCTGGACTCCACTAAATTAAAAGCCTGGCTTGCTCCCTGTTCAACTTACCCAAACCGGGACAGGACTAGACCGCGATTTAACCAGGACCAGAACCAGGACCAGAACCAGACCAGAACCAGACCAGGACCAGGCCAGGACCAGGCCAGGAGCTGGCCAGTTATAGTGGCTAGGAGCAGGCCAGGACCAGACCAGGACCAGACCAGGACTAGACCAGGACTATTGGTCTACTACTGTTTATATGAAAGTGGACGGATTTTGGTGCTGCTGGGCTCCTGTGATTGGTCTTTTTCTGGGTTTTATAACAAATCAGGTTTTTTATATTTGTTTGAATCATTTGTGTTTTTTAGGATGTAACGTGACGATCCATAACCGCTGCAGAGACAGTCTGCCCTGCTGCGCCAAGATGAAGCAGAAGGTAAGACCAGGACTGAACCAGGACTAAACCAGGACTAAAACAGAACTAAAACAAGACTAAACCAGGACTAAACCAGGACTACGCCAGGACTACACCAGGACTACGCCAGGACTACACTAGGACTACACCAGGACTAAACCAGGACTGAAGCAGGACTTTGTGGATGATGGTTTGTGTGTTTGTTTTTTTGCAGCAGACGAAGTTGACGTTGTCCAGAAACAGTTCTGCTCTTCAGACAGTCTCCATGAGAACCAAAAGTCAGTCGCACGACATCACCTCCATTTCCTCCACCATCTCCCCCTCCTCCTCCTTCAGACCCACATGTCCACCAGACCCACATCTCCTCATCCTCCTCCCCCTCCTCCTCCTCCTCCAGAAACTGTTAAATGTTCTGTCAGTTAAACCTTAGTTCTCCTTCTTTTAAGTTAAACAGATTTCACAGATAAAGTTTCATAAGGTTTATTTTGATAAAACACTGGTAAAATCCTGTATGGCTGTGATCACAAATGCATGAAATATTACACCCAGATCAGCCTGGATGTTTCTCTGCTCGAGCTTTTGAGCAGTTAAATGTGCTGTTAATACCAACGCTGGACTCAGATTTAAAGAAGAATAAAAATAGATAGCATATTGCATGTAGTTTGTCTGTGTATGTGTTGCCGTAGTAAGTGTTTGTGCAGAAGCATCTGGGCATCTGTTTATGCAGATCCAATTTTGATGCAAACTTGGCTCTGACTCACATTGGGGAATGACAGACCCACACTGTCTGTCTCTGTGTAAATGTCTAACTTGCTTTAGTGCAGTTCCCTCTACTGTACACATCATTAAAGTGCCTCTCTCCTGCCCCCTGTAGGTCAGATGCTGAAGGAGCGTCCCACATCAGCGATTTACCCGTCGGACCTGAGGCTCTCCAAACGCGTGCGCTCGGGTCTGTCTCTGTCCAAAAGCGTCTCCACCAACAACATCGCAGGGTGAGTACACCACCAGAAGGGGACGCTGTGTGCCTCTGCAGCCTCTTGTCTGTCAGTCTGCCCTGGTCTGCCCCAGTCTACCTCAGCCTACTCCAGGGGAGCTCCATCGAGTCTGGATTTACTTTCTATTGAAAAAATGTTGCCCCTCTCTCTGTAACTGCTGCTGTCTGGCTCGTCATTCTGACATTAACATGTTGGTTTTAAGCTGCTCTACATGATCCCGGGGTTTATTTCATTATTTTGTCCCAAAATCAAGATATGAACATTAATAACAGACCAATCAGGCGCCTTCTTTCCCCGAGGTCGCTCCCGCTAATGTTAGCAACAGGTTTGATAGACAGCATTGCTAAGCGTCCGCTCCCTGCCAAACCAACAGGCAGGTGGGAAGGGGCATTCCTTCAACAGAGCGTCCGCTCCCTGCCAAACCAACAGGCAGGTGGGAAGGGGCATTACCTTCAACAGCTTCATTCCTGATTGGCTCTTTGGTTGCCATGATACTCATGCTCAGAATTGCAAATATGGAACTGGGCTCCAGATTAGCCACTATAACTGCTAGCCTCAATGAGCTTCATTTGGAGCCAAACGCTATGGATGACGTCACTCTCACTTACTCCACTTCTTTATACAGTCTGTGATGGCTGTGCAGGATTCTATATCATTCTTATTGTGCGCTCTATTGTTCTATAGTGTGTGTTTTAGGTCACGGGACGAAGCCATGTCTCTCCTTATTGTCTTATTGTTATATATTTTGTGTGTTTGTGTTCTCAGTGCTGGGGACGAGGCTGTGGGGCTGCGCAGAATTCTCTCTCAGTCTTCAGAGTCTTTAAACTTCAGGAGCAGAACTTTGTCCATGGAGAGCCTCACAGACGAAGGTAAACAGTGCCACCTGCTGGAGAGCTGTGGGAGATACAGCCTGAGCTCCAGTTATCAAACTACAGGGTTAGTATGGCGTCAGATAGCTATCTTTAAGTTGCGAAGCGCGAAAACAGTATCGAGGGCGTATACACAGAAATCGAAGGGCGCAGTGAGCGGTGAAAATGTGAAAGCGATCGCGCATGTGTCTGACAGCGCCCGGTGTTCGTGTCTCCGCGCGCTGTTTACCCTCCAGCGCTCGCTCGGTTTTTTTTTCTTCAACCAGAAATACGTCATCAAAACAAGACTTGAACAGACGATCTCAGATTAGGTCAAGGCTCCCCTTTGGTTATTA
>KN483507.1:89036-123122 GCA_000787095.1 Periophthalmodon schlosseri | reverse complement strand
ACAAATAAACTTGCCTTGCCAGAATATGTTATTTGTACCTCTAGTATATTGATAATTCCATAATGCTAATGTATAATGTATGCTAGCATGACTGTGTTAGGAGAGAGGTTAGCACTCTGGCCCTTCAACAACATCTGTACATTTCTCGGCATCTTCACAGCATCTGCTGTAAGTCAACATACGATGAAAAATTTAAATTGTAAATGATTGTCATATATTTAACAACTAACCAGTGCCAACGAGTCCCCTGCCTAAAGCCCAAAGCTGATTGGATACGTATGAAAAATAATGCACTGTTTTCTCTCAAATTAACAGGGGAAACATGAGGCAATTTCTTTTTTCAAAACAGAAAGAACAGTCATATCAAACGTAATAGAAATCATCAAACCGAGAGGATAGCATCAAAACTGAAATAACCGATGTCCCATATGTCACGTTTGGAGCTGACTGGATTGTAAAGAGGGCGGTGCAATGACAGAATGCACAGAGGCTGGGCCAGTGTGGAGTGGATGAAAAGTCTGCTTGTTCCATGTACGACGTCAAATCAAAGAGTTCCACTGTTAATGCTAATGACTAGAGCAGGTGTCTGGCTAACAATGAACGCTTAAACAGACATGCTCAGTGAAAATGAGGCTTGTGCGTTTGTAAACCAAATGAAAATACATAAAATGTAAAAATGCACAGCTTGGGTTGTAAATGCTTGGTTATATAGGCTAGAATTGGTCTAATGTTAAATAACTGTTTGAGTATGTAACGTAATTGAAAGTTGGGGTTAGTAAAGCTATTTTATTGTAATGGGGAGAAATGAGGAGTGAATCTTAACAAACCCAGCTCACAATTTAGCAGACAGCCCACGCCCCTGGGCAGGCTGTTACCATGGCAACCTCACAGCCAGTATTTTTTGGCCCTCTGTCTCCCTTTGAACAGCCGGCCAATGACGGAGACGCCGACTGGGAAATCTGGCTTACTCCAAGTGCAGTGTCTCTATGTGCATAATGTATGGCTATAACGCGATAGGGATGAGGAGGCTATAGGATCTTATTTTCAAATTAAGGATTCACTTTTTCTCTGGCTATGTGTGTCAAGAATAACTCTATGCCCCAAACAACAGAAGAATTGGGCACAGAGGAGACAAGGCTATGATATTCCAGGCCTCCGCACTGTGCCAGTCCGTCTCAGGCTGGCAAGGTACAAGACAAAACTGTCCTCCAAAACATATGACGCCGCCACGGGCAGTCACTTCTGCTCTGCTCTGTGCTAACAGAAACTGCAATTAGCAAAACGAGAGCTAGAGTAACTGTGAAGCAAAACGCATTACTGATAAACAACTCCTGAGTTTGGACATTTTTCACAATATACTTTTGTGAACTATATTCACC
The DNA here is from genome assembly GCA_000787095.1 of Periophthalmodon schlosseri. Lineage (NCBI taxonomy): Eukaryota > Metazoa > Chordata > Actinopteri > Gobiiformes > Gobiidae > Periophthalmodon > Periophthalmodon schlosseri. The sequence continues at coordinate 121,743 of KN483507.1, read as the reverse complement.
TTATTCCGGAAGTTGCCGTGACATTGTCATTCGAGATGTATTACTTGACATGGAGCTGCTGATCTTGACAGTAAATAAGTTCTATAGGGACTACAGAGCCGTTTTAAAGCCTCCCAGAGAGTCGGTGCAGTGTTGACTTGTTGGTCACATGAACGCTGAACATTTCACACACATGAACCTACTTACAGATTTCAGTGTTAAAACTTTTGACTCTCTGACTCTCCTCATCTGTGGGCACTTCAGTCTCACTGCAGGGCGGTCCTGGTTGGACACCCGCCTGCTGGGGCCTTTCTGTGTTTGTTAAAGGGGTACTATTACACCTATAACGTTTCCCAGTGGAGGGTCTGCCACTTGCTTTGCTCCATGGAGATATTATCGCTTTGCCTGCAATATTCCATAGTATGGCATTAAAAGAGGACACAAGCAGATCACCCAACAGGCCAGTTTACAGGTCAGAGCCCAGCTCGCTCATAGAAAGAATGTATGTTTTTCAAAGTATTCAACAAAAAAAAGCAATTAAATAAACGTGAGATTAAGAAGTTTAATGCCATACTGCGGAACAATCTCCGTGAGGATTTAGAGTGAAGGAGGTAGCGGACCCCGTACCAGAAAATTACGTAATGCATCTTTATCTTATAAGCTTGTCTATGATGTAACCTGGCACAGATAATAATGCACTGATTCTGTATAGCACATTTTAGACCCAGAAAGTCGAAAGTTGGTGGTGGTGAGTTACCTATACAAGGAGCTGACGGATGTGTGCAGAAATGTGAGCCAATGGCCTATACTACCACCAGTCACTCACACACACAGCGAGGGATGTGTTTTGCTCAAGGACATAACTGGTTTGAGCTGGAATCCCATGAATGCTGCCAATGAATGTCAGCAATGAATGAATCAAATCAAATAAAACTCCAGGGCTTTCTATGTAAAATTGTTTAGACAAGTTACATTGTTGTTGGCAATTCTTACTACAAAAATGGATAAGCAGGCAAAGTTTGACATCGCCACTTTTCTCAAAGTTCCAATGCTCCATTTAAGTTTTAAAATAATGATGCTTTATACACAGGAGCCTATCTGGTGAGGTAATAAAATGAGCCCTAACAGCACTTGTCAATTACCTGGCGATTCTGACTCACCACAAATGAAGTATAACGTCCAGGGGGAAATGGCTTTCTTTGTCTCTAACTCCAGAGCGACCATTAGCTCCTCCGTCTCAGCACTTGTCTGTTTTAAAAGGGATCTAGCTCATTAACTTCATGGCCAGATCAATTAATCTATAGCAGTTAGCCAAAGATGCCCACTCCTGCTTCTTCTGCTCTTCTACTCGTGTACGGTTCAACAGCCCCCATTAAACGTACAGCACTAGAGTTCTCCAATTGTTCTGTCACGCTTGTTTGACAAAGTGCAGATTGGGAACGAAGAATTGCCTGGAATGGAAAAAGAGGGAAAGCAGCTGGAAATGGGGCTGTTGCTAAAGAAAAGTGTGGGTTTTCAATGGGCAGCTGCGGTTTGTCCAGAAAGCTGTGTAAATACCGATGGTAGTTGTTATGTTTGTTTAATATTTATGTGGTCGTTTAAGGCTTTTGATTCAAAGGTATGTTCTGTACCTCGTCCAAAGAAAATGCATTATACATGATCAAAAACATGCATGTTACTGGGTTGGACTGTGGAGTGGTCAGCATTCAGCAATAGTGGGTTGTGGGTTTAATTCCCTCCTGACCACTTTCAACATTTGAGAAGAAATAGCAGAATCCAGTTGACTTAACATCGTTCTGAGTAATAACAGTAAGTGCGTTAGTCTTATTTCGGGATTTTCCAGACGCGATCAATTTTGTGCGTATTCCTTCACTCCATACTCGGTTATGGCGAGCTAACTATTGACTCAAGAAAGTAAGGCTGCCAGTCTGTGCCAATCAGCCCCTTGGACCACACCACTTTCATACATAGGCGTAGTGGGTGAACAGAACTGGTTCAAGCGAGGTTTGAACTACTAAACTTCACTGTCCAGAGGTAACCCAGCCCATGCACATAACTGCCTGGACAGACTTGAACTCCACTTAAACCCACAGACTGTATATGTAAATGGACATAGCTAACCTGCTAGCGATTCCGGCTCCATCGACTCCAATCCACTTTCAATTGAAAAGCTGTCACCTCGCTCTGTAACTGCTGCTGTCAGACTCGTCATTTTGGTCTTAAAATATTCGTATTAATCCACGCTACATGATCCTGGTGTTTTTATTTGGCCATTTTGTCCTTAAATCAAGATATGAACATTAATAACAAATCAATGAGGCATGAAGGGGCGTTACCTTCAACAGCCTCGCTCCGGATTGGTTCTTTGGTTGCTATGATACTCGCAGTCGGAATTCCAAATATGGAACTTGGCTCCAAATTGGCCCCTATAACCGCCAGCCTCGATGAGCTTCATTTGGCCACTTCTTTATACAGTCTATGCTTAAACCCTATTGAGAATAAGAAGATGAACACTTACACATTATCCATGCACATAATATAACATCTGCCATGGAGCCAGTGTTATTGGATCTTAAATGCATTCATTGTGTGCCTTTCTTAAATTGATATTTGTTTTGCACAGCTCCAATAGTAAACAGTCAGCTAAAGCGTACTACAAAGGCAAAGCTCTCTCTATCTACCATATAGCTAAATATACACTACATTAGCTGACTATATAGTGAGTCAGCAGCTATGTGCAGGCAGTCTGCTTACACTGCAAGACTCCCTTACTCTTAGAAGATAAAGCATCAAAAGAACCGCAAAGCTCTAACGGTGAGGCACAGGAGAAGCCATTTTTTAAGGATGACCAATACTCCACAATACCGCAATATCTATCAGCCATTTATATGTAAATAGGCGGTCGGCTAAAGAGACACTGCTGACAGAAGAGTACAGAATGGAGTCCATGTTATTAATATTAGCATTATTTGGTTTAACAAGGAAAACATTTGTAAGTGTTTTTTTTTTTTTTTGTGATCCAATTTGGCAAAAATGCTGACATGATTTTCCAAAAGCCAAAACTTCTGCTTTAAGTTTGTTTTCCAGAAGGGTGTATGGCATAAAAATAATACTATTCTTTCCTGTTACTTAGTAAAAAAAGCATTTAAATCTGTCAACTGGACAAAATGTTGTAGGAGTGAAGACGTTTCGCTGCTCATCCAAGCCTCTTCTTCAGTTCTGGTCAGATCACTGATGGACACTGCCTTATATCTATCTGAAGGGAGGGGCTAACTACACTGAAACTAACAGCTAGGTCTAATGAGCTACACTAAGTATAAACTGAGCCTGAGACATACTTAGCATAGTCATTCAGGCCCCTAATGGCGGCTCTCACACCTGTTTTGCTCATAGGTGATTTTTTTATTTTTTACCTGGACGACTGAGGGATTACACAGACTTTATTTCTACTCGTACATTTGGTCTAAATTTGGTCTAGAAATGCTACCCGCTCCAGTAAGCCACATTTTGCATTTGTAACATTGTATTTATCTTACCAGTGTGTTTTTTCTCTTCTGAATCTTAATATTCTTTGCCATCAGTCGTCTGCAGAGATCCATTGGACACATTTGATTTGGATGACTGGGTTGCAAATGCCGCCACACAGGAAGGCAGTGGACTGACCTATCACCTGCTCGTAAGCATCAGCACCTCTTCATGCTGATCCTGACATTTTCACACTTGGCAAAAGAGGCTGTCAGAAAACAGAGGGGGGCAGAGGGCAACCTTAAAGTAGATTTGAAGGTGGATGACAAGGGAAAAAATGGACAGTTGGTTTGAAATCCAATAGGAGGCTTAGAGTCGGGACATGCATGGATTGCTGGAGGAGGGTGAGATTTGGGGGGATCAGTGTGACAGTCACTAAGTGCATTGCTGGCTCTCAGATGACATCACAACATTCTATAAGCCAATAATATTTGATACAGACGAGGGGCAGCTAAAATGAATACTGTTCAAATGAGTTCTAGGGTCTGGTCACTAATGTAAATGATCAGGTTCAACATTTGTGAGTTTTCTTTTCAGATATTTCATGGCAAAGTAATGTAATCAATAGGAAAATCTGGCTCTTGCCCCCATCTGGGAGTATGACACCACCCATACACACCAAGAGGTTGAGGGTGCTATTTTCGAGACATAAACTGAAAAGTGGAGTTTGCTAGATGTCTTCTGGATAGGTTGTATGTCGTCCGACAACAATGGTTGTGAATCAGTTAAGCATGTTTTTTGACATCTAAAGCAGTGGTTCCCAAACTTTTTGTCTTGAGTACCCCCTATTAACAGTACTGGCATTTCTTTAGCAAATATAAATCTGTTAGCTAATGCCAGTTATAACTATTATATTTTCTTGTTTTAATAACATTCATGCCAAAATTATCTTAAGCATGTAAAATGTACTACAAAGAATAATATACATTCAAATTTAATGCCACCTTTCTTTCAATCTGAAATCAGTCCAAGTACAGCCTGGCTAGTGCTCGCGTACTCCCAGGGGTCCCCGTACCCCCAGGGGCCCCCGTACCCCCAGGGGGCCTCGTACCCCTGGTTGGAAAACAATGATTTAAAGTATGAGTACACGAACCAGATGCACAACTACAAACGTAGAGACCAAGTGAATCTATCGTTTTTACTGATGTTACAGAACGGAGAGGCAGGTGAACGCAAAAAGGAGACACTGCCAACGCACAGAGTTGCCCCTTGGGGAGAAATAAAGTTTATTTATATTTATCACTTTAGAGTGTGAAATACATGCCCGTGTTTAAAGACACTGGATATAAGGTGTCAATGGGCATATCAAAACTGTCAAAATATACAAGATCCAGCCCACATGTTTTCAATACTGTTGGATTGTAACTGTGATTATATATTTTAATATGATCTAGTTTGTGCTTTAGGTCAAACAGTTTGGGAAAACTGCACATGTGCCAATCAGTTCATTATTTGAATCTCTGAAGAAGAACAACCATAACTGTAAACACTGTTTTTATCTTTCTACACTTACAGTTACGTGTTCATCTCTATTTGCCCAAGAGGCAGATGTTCCAGCCCTTCACCAACTTCCTGATCATCAAAACAATAGTAATAATTACAATAAACATTTCTGTGTTTTTCTAGAGTCTGTCTCCACCTGTACTGTGTCCTCATCTTCAAATGATCGTCCCGTGGAGTTACAGCGGGTGATGGAAACTAAACTTGATCCATTTGAGTAGAAATACAGTAGTCATTTGAATCTGAGTGATTTCTTCACATCATTCTGGAGCTTTGAGTCACACGAGGCAGCTGCCTGGGGCAGGCTGCTCAAGGTGTTGTTGCTGTTGCAGCTTCAGAGAAGGAAGGTGATGCTTGAATATTGACATGGATTTTTTTTTTTTTTTTTCATGCAGAGCATAAAAGAAAAGAGGACGACTCCTGCCTGGATTTCTGCATTAGATCAGAGATGGAAGGACAGTGTCTTAAGCAGTGATACACATGGTGAGTCCTGCAGGTTTCAGGTTTACGTTTGGTGTTTTACTGCATTAAAGTCTTAAATGCAATAGCCAATCATCTCTGACGTTTGTGGGGGCACCCTCAATGACAAACCAGTGACTGCTGTTTGCTTCCATTCTGAAATATTATAATAACTAATAATAAGGTAAAAGGGTGTACTAAAATGTATTTGAATATTTATGTTGTGGCACAAAGAGAGAGGCTGTAGTGGGAAAAATGTGTAAGAAAATGAATCAATATTAAGATATGAAGGAAATAAGTTACTTAGTATGTAGTGCGACACATATTTCACACTGCACATAAAAGGTAAGATTTGAAAAATGCATCCGTCTTATTTGAGCATGTTAAGTGATGGTGTGAAACTGTACCGTGAGGCCTCTGAGCATTGCCCAACTACTTTGCATGTAAATACAGGGAGCAATGATGATGATGTCACTGAGGAAGTCATTCATATAGGGACGAGGGTACTTAAAACACCCATACATCCCCTACATACTCCACAATTATGGATTTAATGATCAGATGTTCCTCCAGCTATAGGAGCACTTTCCATCACATGCGCCGCTATTATGCCTAATGGGAAGTCATGACAAAACCTCCGGCGTCAGAAGAACAGAGTATGTGAGAAGCGTGGGAGAGGAGCGAAGTGACCGAGATCAGGGAAAACGAGTGAGCGAGTTGTAGAAGAAAAGGAGAGGAGTGTGAGGCATCAGGGCATCTGAGGCTGCTGCTACTGCTACTGGCTCTGTGCTGGGGCTGGCAAATCATGTTGTGCAAAGCAGTCATTTGTCAGAGCATATTAAGAGAGCCAAGTTCTCATTTCTAATAAGGGACAGACAATAGGGAGCAGGCTGTAAAAAGACACGCAGTTGAAAATGCTGCTAAGACACATTCGGGGTCTTCAGACTTCATCAAGATTTCAGTGGAGTGAGTTTGGGGAAAAATGCAATGAAGTATCCAGAATGTAATAACTGTGTGGTGTGGATGTAAAAGAGGATTTAAAGAGTTCCATGGGTTTAATAATCTAGTGTAATCTGATGCACAAAATTTTAAATAATTGACGTATTCTGGTATTGATAGAAGAACACAGCACAAACAAGCACAACTAATTTTTTCTCTGAAGGTAAGAAGAAACACAGAAAACATCAGTAAATCAAAATATTACTCAAGTCAGAAGAAGTACTCGAAAGTGTACCTTTTAGTAACTGAGTACATTAAACTGATTACTAGCCATCTCTGTGTAAAAGCTGTATAAAGCTGATACAAAAATCTAGAACAATTGACACTATCTACCCAAAAGTTTGCTTATGTAAATTTTTTAAGTAACTTTTACAGTGGATACTTTTTACTTTTACTTCACTACATTTGAGAGGTAGTACAGGTAGTACAGGTATCTGTACTTTCTACTCCACTACATTTTTGAAGTACTTTTGAAATTGATTTGTATTGTTACTGTCGACCAAAATCTGATTTATATTTGAATCAATATCACTACATTTAACACTTTAACAAATAAACAAGACTTGTGTGAAATACTTTGACTTTTTATTCTTAAAGTGCATTTTTAAACAGGTACTTAAGTAAATTTTTTCATACTTTTATTTTTACTTTTACCTCTGTATCTGTACTTTTACTTAAGTAACACAATTGAGTACTTCATCCATCAAACTGCTAACCAAGCCCAACCCCACTTAGCTTCTGGGATCTGATGAGACAAGAAGGTACGGCTCAATATGACATAATTGAACAACAAAATGACGTTTATGGTTGTGATGAATGAAAAGACCTGAAAGGACATGCTCAGTGGTCAGTGCTGCTACTTCCACAGTCTCATTATCATCCATTTTACATGACAAGAAATCCACTTAACATTACGTTCCTCTGAGACTCAAGGTTAAGACTTTTACCCGAGCCTTTGTCATGCTGTCCACCACATACCAGGAGCTTAAGCTTTCAAATGACTGGACCTGACAAAACAGAACAAAATACATCAAGGAAGTACTATCCAAGAAATCTTTACTTTTCACCTTTGCCCCTGCGTGAATGAATCCAGAAGTAAACCGCAGCTCCAAACGCATCGAAATTCAGCTCATATTTAGGCGGGCACGACCCCCACACCCCCTTATCTCCGAGCTCTTTCTCCTCGCGCTGTTTCTATGCGCACCTGTCATTTCCTGGACAGCGCTGACCTTTGAGAATCACTCTGAGTCAATACGCCCCGAGCTATGAAATCAGCAAACATACGTGGTCGTGATATGACTGGAACGTGTTTGTGTAACTGTGAGGAGGCTGAAAAAACATTATACATACTAGAGTTGTTCTGATACCATTTTTTAGCTCTGATTCGATATCAATACGTGGCCTTATTGTGCTCGCCGATACCGATGCCAGTCAGATACCGCATAGTGGGAAGAAGTACACTAAGGCTACTCAATTTTGTTACAGTACAAGAGCAAAAAATAAAAAGTTATCTCTAAGGGTGACCAGATTGTCAAAATTCTAAACTGGGACACACTGGGTTGGGATGGTTGGCATAAATAAAATACTTCTGAGGGATTTCTGTCGGTGCATTTTGTTTTTTCCCTTACGCTCATTTTTAAGCTAATTTTCTGTATCTTAGCTAAACAACTGACAATATATTCCTCTATTTACAGTTGGCAAGGATCAAATTGGTCAAAAATAGGGACATTTGGGACATTTCTTGTATCAAACTGGGACAAATTAATGGTTTTGCATAAATCTGCTGGGACAGGGGACACAGGGCTCAGAAGTAAACAGTGCCTCAGGTAAACAGGGACATATGGTCACCTTATTATCTCTAAAGAAAATCTACAAGAATAAATGGTATTTTGAGGACTAAAGTGTTAGACTCAAATATATAATGGTCTTGATGTTGTCGTGTAGTTGTCCGTAGTTATTTTACCAAGTTCAAGGTCCACTCCAAAGGTTAAAGGAAGGTATCAAAGGGGTAACACAAATGTCTTTTCTGTCACTATTAGCTTGTCTGCAGAGCCTCCACAGTCTCCATTTAACCTGCTCTCGGGGTTAGCGGTAGCATTAGCCACAAACGTCAACAGCGGCAGTGCTCGCATCTACAGGTCCTCATTCTGGGTAAAGAGTGGTATCAAATTGGAGATTTGGTCTGAGCACTCACCGATACAGATACTTACATACATTTTAGATTTTTAGATTTTAGATAGATTACATTACATACTGCAAGTCTATAACCATGAGAGATTTTTATATTTGAACCACAAAATATGTCTAATGATAAAAGGCATCATTTACAAGAGATGATTACACAAGAGAACTTAAGATGCCTTTAAATGGGAGAGATTAATCAACGCACTTCAAGTATTTGGGTGTTATTTCTAGTGTTTGTGAAAAAAGTCCAAATTCAAAAAGCCATTTGAAGTGTTCTTACTTGGAATACAAGATTAGAATGCGAACTATAATGCTACCTTGTCCTGATTGGTTTTTAGTGCCACCAAAGCTGCCAAAGAAAAATCTGAGATGGATCATGAAATATGCAATTGTGTGCATTCACAACTTCAAATGGGAATAAAGAAACTCTCGTTGCCATTGCAAGGCAGGACAAATGACTTGGGCGTTTAGGGCATAATACAGAGTGTCCATTAAGTCTCTTTACAATTTTAAATTTTAATTACAAAGGCAATTGATAAGCTATATTAATTAGGTGAACGTTCTATTGCACTCAGTGGTTATAAATGTTTTAAAACACATTGGAGTTTTGTATTTCAGGCATCGTGTTGATTAAAGGGGGGGACTATGTTAAAGATATCGTGTATGGGACGAAGATACGGGACATTAATGAACTAAAGCAAAAGATAATAGATGTGATTGTAACCACTGATGAGGCTCTGCTACAGCGAACGTGGCAAGAAATCCAGTACCGTCTTGATGTGGTTCGTGGTGGTGCCCATATAGAGGTGTATTAAATGAGGTAAAAATCTCTGGAAACCACTGCGCACAATAGAACAAGTCAGATTAAGATGTCTTATCAATTGTCTTTGGAATAGATTTTTTTATTGTAAGAGACTTTATGGACACCCTGTATATCGGCATCAAATTGAAATTGCAGTTTGCGTTGGCGCAGTTCAAATCACAAAAATGACAAGCAGATAATAGAATGTCTTCTGTAAAAAACTAAATATCTCGTCTTTATAGAAAGATCGTGTTGTACCTTTAGTTTTGATCTCTACAAACATTCATGGGTTTCTTGTAGTGTTGTGACGTTCATGAACGAGTCGGCTCTTTTGAATGGTTTCTTAACGTGATCCGGATCTCATTTTTTTCTTATTTGTATGCATTTTTACACTGATTAACACTGAAGCACCACAAGAATCAGCACAGAAGCAGAGCAAGTGACACGAGTGAGAGCTTTGTGTAGCCTACGAAAAAAAAACGGAATCGTAATAAAGGTTTTAAAATTATTCTTACTGTAGTGCAACGTTTTCTTTAGATTATGCATAGTTTGAAAGGGTAAACACACTCCCACAATCAGTTTGAACCATTTAAACACATCTGAGCCTTGGTCGTTCCTCTCTGTGATTAGTTTGTAGTTAAATAAGTTCTCACATTGGCTTCTGTCATATAAATCCACAGTAAAAGAGCCAGTCTATTGAACGGCTCCTTGAAATGAACGGACCCAAAAGAGCCGAAAGTCTCATCACTAGATTCTTGTATTAGTGTATCAATCTATTTCAGTCTTTAAAACATTAACGGTCCTGGAGTTGAATCTTTAAATAAGTCACAAATTTCATCACAATACCAGTCAGAAAAATTGCAATTAGATTTTTTTTCCTCCAAAATCGTGCTTTTTCACCTTCAAGGCACTCAAAGAGCTTTACATCAAGGAACCACTCACCCATTCACACACACATTCACACACCAATGATGTTTATATCGAGAGCGGGATGCTATAATGCTGTTCTAACATCAACACTCAAGCTAACGAAATGACCCAGCTGGAATATCACACTAGATTCTACGATTAACATTTCTGTGACAAATCTATATCTTAAACATCCATAGATACAGATCATGTTTCTTTACCAGACATAAAACAGGTATTGGCCTCTGAAGTCCACAGCTCGCTAATATGTAGCTCCGTAGCTTGTCTGCCGTATATTTCTCGCCATGTAATTGTGGGTGGCAGCTGAGGTGGCTCTTTCCTGACTGATCATATTCAGCCAGACGCACATCAAACAACAGTATTCCAGCTCCCCGTCAGCTCCCCGTCAGCACACAGCTCCAGTCACAGGTGAATCAACTTCACGGGGCGTAATAGTATAAACAAGGTCAGACAGGATAGAGTCTATAATGGGCAGTGACATCAAAAATGCATGACTGAACAGGAGTCTACAGCCAATGCACAGTGAGGAAACATAGCATCCTTGTTCTTACATGAAACTACCGGCTCGTTTTGTGTGAGTAAATAAGTCCACATAACCAGGCCCGTCGACAGAAATATGGGGGCCCGGGGCAAGAAAACTCACATGGGCCCCCACTAATATAAATTAATAGGAAGAGGGTCCGATTCTAGGCCCCTAAGCCCCTGGGAGACCCCTTTGTCCCCCCCGTAGAGTGAATGAATGGGATTCTGAATAGTTGGTGTGCCATCAAGTGCCAACACTGACTCGAGTTCTAGTAAACATGCAAGTTTTTGAGCATTTAAGTTTAAGTTTTAAGTTAAGCTTTAAGTTATGTTAGAACTTTGTTACCTCCTCAAAAACATACCTGGAGTTGTGTTTTGTTTCGTTCACACATGTTTGAGTAACACTTTATTATTAGTCTGTCTATATCTTCAAAGTTTAAAATGCTCTGTTCCAATTTGTGATGTCATGGAGTGGTAGTTTTCCAGTTAGCAGCTACCTTTTACCTTTTGTTTAGTAGAGACTGACAAATTCCAGAGCTGAAATTATCCAAATGATTCTAGTGAAGATGTATGGAGTTTAAAAACACAGTAGAGCATTTCCTGTATTACCACATGACATCACAAGGTGGAACAGAATGTTTTCTATTTGAGAGAAGAACTCAAAATGGCTAAATAAGCAGGGTTAACTCCAGGTATGTTTGTGATGAGGAAACAACTTCGTACACACAGCGTAACAACCTTTAAAACGGCTGTTATTGAATAAATACAAGACATGTTAATAGCCACACGGTGAAACATTCCTGGCAAAACACTAACTTAAACATAACACAAATTCCTCACTCTTCTTCTATCAATTCCACACTCTCTTGAAGCTGCGTTTTCAATGACATATTTTAAATTCTTCAAACTATTCCACGTCACGAAACGCTCTAAAACATTTACACCTGAGCGGCACTAGACAGAGCAGCTAAGCGCTAACTCAAGCTGACATCTCCACCCCCGAGTGCACACAAATGTACAGGGTAAACAGCCCGCATACACTCCAGTGGATTGCACCTTTAAAACATGCCTTCCTGCGCCCGGACATATTGGATTACGAATGATTTTTTTAGCTGGCGTCATCCCAGAGGTGCTAGATTAAATGCCATTCCCACTTTAGTCCAGATGGCCGGCAAAATAAATCAGGCTCTCCTTATATGCACACAATCTCCCAGCGCGCACACATATAATAAATATAGTGAGCCGCTCGCTAGGGGAAGATGTGTAAGACGCTGGAAAGGCACGGCACCTGTACGCTCGGCTGCGTCGGCTCTTTGTATTTCAATCACTGAATCGATGCGCTTAAATTGATTGTAGCTGAGCAAGGGGGGCAGAGATGTTCCCCCTGGCTAGCTGCCCCGGCCCTTGTATTGATTAGATCTGAGCGAGCCAATTGCTTTCACACTGGATTAAGGTGTTCCGGGGCACTGGGCACGGATGGACGGACGGGCAGAAGCGGCAAGGTAAGACGCTAGAAACAAACAGGAAGGAAAAGACAACAGGATGTACCGCGACGCTAACATGAAGGCTAATTAAGAAGAGATCATAGGACAAACATGTTACTACGGTTACGGTATACAGAGCGGTTTAAAGATATAGAGGGAAAGTATGGCGGCGCGTATGGTGTTGGAATCCTTTAGATCAGGAGGCGCGGGCTCAGATCAAGGGTGTAATCTGGGTTGACCCCGGAGCTAAGTAGCCGGGGGCAACGGCATTACACTTCAAAAGCTGTGCTCACAAGTTTGCGGCACATTCCACATCCAAAGTCTTACTATAAGTCAGTAAAAAGGAACCGAACAATGCCGCCAACCTGGACTGCACAATAATGAGTCGGAAGAGGGTTGAGTGAATTGAAAAATAAGTTTTACTATTTCCTATGGCAACGGTTGGTGTTTTTGGAAATATCCCTGGATGAGTCAAAAGAATTACCGCTTCTTGGCATAGATAGGCTGTGCAAATGCCAACCAGCCACAAGGCGCACCTAGAAAAAAGAGACTTCAGTCCATGTAATAACCCCAAAAATGTAATATTATTTTACAGCATTTTCTTATCTTTCCGATGACTTTGGAAGGTACATAGCTCTGGCATCGCTAATCGCTAACAATGTATAAACTATTTATGGCGCATTATGTCACTTCTATGGTGGAGGTCCTGCCCCGTGTTACTGCTTTGGCATTAAAGGGCCCATATCACGCTGTTTTCTGATCTGTCTGATAATGTTGTTTCCTCATCACAAACAGACCTGGAGTTGTGTTTTGTTTCATTCACACGTTTAACACACAAATCCTGCATATACAGTATAGGCCAAGTTCTTCTCTCAAACAGAAACCACCCTATTCCACCTTGTGATGTCATATGGTAATACAGGAAGATTTCCACTTTGTTTTTAAACTCCATACACCTTCACTCAAATCATTTTAATAATTTCAGCCCTGGAATTGCCAATCTTCACTGAACAAAATTTAAAATGTAGCTGTTAACTTGAAAACTACCACTTCATGACATCACAAGGTGGAACAGAGCATTTTGAGCTTGGGAGATGTAGACAGACTAATAATGCAGGATTACTCAAACGTGTGAATGAAACAAAACATGACTCCAGGTATGTTTTTGTTGAAGTAACAACATTATAACATGGCTTAAATCTCACAGGAGTCCATTGTGTAATATAGGTCCTTTAACCTTGTCGATTTAGAATTTACTCAATCACAGGTGTTTTATCACTCAAAAATACCTTGAAAAAAAAGGCACTGTTAGTGTGATCACCCTCGCTTCTCCACAGACCTAACCAGTGACTTGGTCGGGTGGCGTACTTGCAGATAGACAAGTTGCGGAACTATTCAGGCAAAGCAATAACATCTTCTGTTTACCACTAGCTATAGCGCTGCATCATTCAATGTCAAGATTAAATTACAACAAGTTCTCAACATGTCATCAATCTTCAACCCAAAAAATAACCTCTCAATATGTCTACAGCAAAAACAGCAAAAAAAAGTCTAAAAATCCGGGTTTATCTCCAGATTAGGTGCTTATGAAAATGGTGCGTGCCGAGATGGGGGCCCACGTAGACTGAGTGGTCCGGGCCCCTACTCCGAGTGCTCTCAAAGAAGCACTAAACCCATTCACACGGCATTAGGGCTGTAAAATCATCACGTTGGCTGCGCGAGTCGGGCCGCTCGAAATACATTGGGTTAATACCTCCATTGTCACGTCGCACAACGCCAGCAGAAGAACGGTGGTAAAGGAGGTCTTAAAGAGGCAGAGGAGATGAGATGGAGAGAGGAAACAAGAGGAGGAGGGCCTGGGATCTGCTGGCCCATTCATGTCACAATGGTTTAGAGGCATATGGAGAAAGCCAGTGCAGCAGACATACCAGCATCCACACAATGCTATTCTTATGAAAAACACTGATGCCAGGACGAGAACACTGCCTTGCATAATAGCGGTTTTCCCATTTGGAAATGTAGTGCTGAGTTTTAAACAGCATCATTAGCTTATTAAAACATCCATGTATTTTTGTCTATGTAATGTGTATTAGCAAATGATTTTTCCATTTTTTAAATTTTATTTTACTTTATTTTTCCATCATTAGTTTAATCAAAGCTGCAATTTAAAAGATGCATATATGATTAATCTTGTAGTAATCTGCATTCAATGCTTATGTGCTAAAAAAATGTCAGTTTTCACCTACCCCCTATCCCCGCCCACTTACTTACTGATTTTGACTGCGGGTCCCATTTTTCATCTTTAGTCTCAATAATCAACAGACACCCAAACGTAACAACCAAACACTACTACAGTCTAGTGTTATTTATTTATTTAAAACATTATTTAGCCAATAGAATGTGATTTTCAACATTAAATAATATTACTTTCGTGGCGTTAAATCTGTGTAATCCCTCAGTCGTCCAGGTAGGTTCCACAGAGGACCATGGGCGTAAATTAGTCTATGTGTCTTATACTTGTTCCAATACAGCTCAAGATCATTCTAAAACGATTCAGGAAAGGTTCATTTCTGTCCTGTGAATGTGACTTTTTTAGTATCGATTAGTGCTTGATTTTCGATACTTTTGGCAACACTACTACTACTACTGTGTTCATATCAAACCTCCGTAGAAAGGTCAGTTTTGGAGACGCCATGTGGGAGGCTAGGACCAGAGTGTAAGTCGCTGAAACAGGCGTAGTGCTGGAGCATGTGTGCTTTTGTGTCCCTATCGCTGCGCGTTTGCCTCATTCCCCAAAGGGTCTTATTATGCTCGACGCTGACTCGGACACAAAAGGCTGCGTCCTGCCTCCGCGTCCCCCTGAGAAGGCTCCGCACACAAATCCATTTGTTTGTCAGCTCGACTCGGACTAATCAGATATGATTCTGCGAGCGAGCCAGAGGAGCGTGCATCCATCGCGCTCTTTCCCGGCTGTCCCCAAACTCTGATAAAATCTCTGGTCTTTGACGGAGGAGGCTGGGGTCTGCGTGAGCCGCGTACAAGCCTCATACGCCGATGTGAGAGGCTAAGTTACAAAGCTATCTCCGCAGTGCATCTGTAATTACGGATCAGGTCAGTGTGATAGGGAGTAATTGCAAGTGCCAGATTCCAGCATTCCAGCGAGTAGTACAGGACAGTGGTTGAGTAATTTGCGGAAAGTAGTAGTAGCTGTGGTAGTAATAGTAGTAGCAGTATAGTGGTAATAGCAGAGGGAAATAATGACTAGTGGTAGTAATGGCAGTTTTAGTCATCATAGTCACACTGTTGCAATGGATGATGGGAACGTGAGAATAAAAAATTATCACAAAAAAGTAACAGTAGTGGTAGTAAAAGGCAAAATGACTTTGTATTTGACACTTGTGTCTTTCAGAGGTGTCTGTGTAATCCCTCAGTTGTCCAGGTAGGGTTCATTGCAAAAGAAAATTGAATTCTGTCAACTGGACAAGAGTTTTTAAGAGTGAAGGGTGAGTTTGTTGTTTACAGTAAACAACTAGAGTTTCAGAACTGAAGAAGCAAACCCAGACTGATCTCTCTGTATTTTTTTTTTTATACAGATTGATATCAGTCTGGTCCTCACTTCCTCTGCTGCATCTTAAGCCCGGTCAAATGTGATCGTCCAATCAGATCTGTTTTTTTCAGAGACACATGTGAAACGAAGGAGCTCATTGGTCACCTGTGATTTACAAATAAAATCAAATGTATCTCACCTCAGATTTGCAGAGTTTAATGCTTCACTCATTGATTCTGTAGAAATCCGCCATGTTTTTCCATCTCCCTGTGATTTTATTTTTTTTTTTACTTTATTTTTTCCGATACAGTGAACCATGCGTGCCCCTGATTAGCTAATCCACCTGTCAATCACGCCCATTTGAAAACTGGGAGATTCACTGTGACCATACTCATATCTTCATAAAGTACTGAAGAAGTGTGTACTCTGGATCTCAGGCAAGCTACTGGGATGAGTGACTTTCTTATGCAATCTTACAGTGGTACGACTGAACAGAAAATGATCGTAAAAGATGAGGCAAACACAACCAAAAGCTCAAATGGAACTCACAAAAGCATTACATATTGAGGTGTACCAAGTGCCCATATCTTTACCATATTGACATACGCTGCCAATAATTATGTCATTTTCATCAGGCTCAACTTCGGAGCTGTCTTCTACTTTGAAATGTATAAAGAAAACTGACGTACTTTTATCCAAAACACATTCTTGATAATTCCCATTAAGCCTTGTGACATCAAACTGTGCTCATTTCATAACTTCATATGGGACATTTTTATCGCGGCGGAGATAGCAGGCTTTTAGAGATAAAGACACGCACACACCCAACACTCACTAAGTACCTTTGTCAGTGAAAATAACTTATATCTAAAGGAGATCGGGGTCTTAAGTATAAAGCAAAAAGAAGAAGAGGAAATGATAAAGGATTATAGGCCTTAAAAGTGGAACATTTAAGGCGCTGGCTTTTATGTTTTGGAGATAGATTTCACATTATTTCACTTAAAGCTTTTAGGGTGGTGGTTAGAGCTTAGAATGCAGCATCATAATAAACAGGAGGAGACAGGAAATGAATAAAAGTTCTTAGCAAAAAATCTTATGTTACGTAATGCCCCTTTACTTGGTATTATGGGTCTGAATTTTAAGCACAGCCTCCATCCTGTGGAAGCAGTAGGCAGCTCTCGACCTGCTCACATGGGCCCACTCACGTACTAGAGGTATGAGTGGGATGTGGGATCGGTCTACTTCATGCAGAGGTGGACACTGACGATGTAGTGATACTCAAATCATGTAAGTATAGACCAATTTAGCGAACATTTGTGAAGTACTTTTAACTGTGTTCTTTTTAGTTTGACAATTATCACGTTTCCTAAAAATGCATCTTGTGTGGGAATAGTGTAGGTGTTCTCATCTGTTTGTCTGTGTGGAGATGTTATTGATTTGCCTAGAATATTCCACAGTATGGCATTTAACTTATCTGTTTTCATGGAGACAAGCAGTTGCTAGCCCAAAATACAGGTCAGATCTGTGGAGAAGCAGCCCTGTTTACAGCAAGAATTCATTTTTGTTTTCAACGTATTAGAAGCAAAAATGCATGTCACTGAATAAATGAAAGATAGATCATTTAATGCCATACTGTGAAATGTTCCGGGCAAAAACAAAATCTCCATGGAGACAAGCAGGTGGCAAATCTTCTACCAGAAAAGTTGCGTAGTGCACCCAATGGTAAAACATTTTAGTAATAGAACGATAGCAAGAGTTTAGTGGTAAAAGTAGTAGGGAGCAGGTTAGGAAAGCAACTTGGCTTATTGTATAGTATACTGTAGTAGTAGTAGTAGTAGTAGTAGTAGTAGTAGTAGTAGTAGTAGCACCAAGTGGTGGAGGAAGTACTTCATTTTGTTACTTAAGTAAAACTACAGATACCAGAGCAAAAAAATACTCAAGTAAAAGTAAAAGTTTCACATGAAAAAATCTACTTGAGTAAAAGTATTAAAGTACCTGTTTAACATGTACTTAAACAGTAAAAAGTAAAAGTATTTTGCGCAGATTTTGAGATCTAATAAAGCTTCAAATGTAATGGTTATGACAGCAATTTGTGCTGAATTTTGTTCAACAGAAACAACTGAATAGATTTTGTCCGAGCTGTTTCTAGTCGTATCTTATTGTTTGCTAAAACCATGAACATGTTAAAAATAAACCCTCAGATTTTTCAGCAGGTCTTAAACAATAATGAAAAATACTTTTACTTTTCAGTCCTGTTCAAAAATGTAGTAGAGTAGAAAGTGCAGATACCTGCTCTCAAATGTAAAAGTAAAAAATATCCACTTTAAAATGTACGTAAGTAAACTACAGATACATAATGCTTTACTTAAGTACCACAGTTTACTACTTTTACTTTGTTCCGTTCCACCACCAACTAGTAGTATTAGTAGTAGTATTTTAACTACTACTTAGAATTGTGTTTTCAGACCATTTTTGCCGTGACAGAGACACGCCCCTCACTTCAGACATTATATTTACTAATTTAAACAGGCTAATTCATCTATAGGAGAAACTGCGCAGCCCCTAAGCCCCTAGTGTGGGAACTTGGTAAACAAATGGAGCACAAAGCGTTGAGTTCTCAAAGGGAGGATTACCAAGTCACTCTCTCACTTATTTGCCTTTTTATCTCTCCACCCCCTCCTCAGCACACAGCCAAACATCGTCAGCCAGCCCCGCTCTTTTCCCTGGTTCACTTTCAAGATCCAATATTCATACAACGCCCAGCTCCTTCGGGTGCTTCTCACACGACAGCTGCGTCACGGGGGGGGCCCTGGCCGAGATGATTGACAAGTCCAGATCAATAATTTGTCACCGAGATGCCATATTGAATTTTATAGATCGTTTTTTTTTTTTTTTGCTTTTTGTTTTTTTTCTCTCTGACCCCAAGAACTCCAAGCTGTTTATCATCAGTGGAACTTGTAATTAGACATATAATGACATAGCATGGTGCGGATTAAGGGATACATCTAATTGCTGGTTGGGGTGTAGCCGAGATTTGGAGGTTTTGTTTGATATGACTAATCAGTTATAAATGGGTGGCTTGGTGTTAGACAACTTCCACGATGGCACAACATGTAGAAATAATTATTCATGTGAGAGACAGTTACGGGGAGGATTTAAAGTGGAACTATGAGGCAGGAAATGTGATTAGTTTATTCGATTGGACACAGCGCTCTATGGTATTGATGTCACTACAAGATCGTGCATGCTTCTTATTTATACAAGTTCAATTCTATTAGACTTTTGAAATCTACGGTTGACATAAATCGTACATTTGCATATTTCATAATGGAGTGACAGAAGCTTAGAGGCTAAAGTCGTCGTATTATTGAAAGTTTGGCAGTTAAATCCCAACTCCTACTAGCTGATGTTGTTGTCATGTCTTTGGGTAAGACTCTTTGTCCATTTTGCCTATGATAAATGAATGAATTGTATGTGTTCAAAAAGGCGCCAAATGTAAATCCAAATATTTTTAATTTAGCATTCATCTTTTATACCCAATGCCCTTCCAAATGAAACTCTCTCAAATCACAGTCGCCATTCTCTCCATCCTCCATCAAGTATTTCTCAAGACTTCTTTCTAATCAAATCAGTGGATTCAAAAATATTGATTTGATAAAACGCCTCTGAATTCCATATTGCACAAACAGAACTAAACCCGATGCTACGCGATGTGGAAAAAGTGACACATCTGAAAGCCACCCTCCCCGCTGCGAAGATTACGGTGGCTTTCACACCTAATGCATTACGTGACTTTCTTTGCAGACGAGGAATCTATAGTAGAACATTCAGTCATGCACAGTGTGAAGGTAAGACGCTGGCGAGACTACACATACAATAGACTGGCATGTTCAGAATGGTAAATGGTGGATGGTCACATTTCTATAGAGCACATTTCCACCTTCAAGACACTCATAGCTCTTTACCTCAAGGAACCAGTCACCCATTCACACACACATTCATACCCCAGTGTACGCAGACACTGGGGGCGAGGGGGGTTCAGTGTCTTGCCCAAGGACACAACGACAGCATTCATCTGTGAGTCGGCGGATCTGACCGCTCAACCAAGGATGTTTATGTCGAGGATGGGACGATATTGAAATTTCACAATTTCACAATTGTCTGTTTCACAATTATCATGGCCAAAATAATTAGTTGCTGACAGTTTAAAAATGTTATGGAAATGAATAATTATAATTTTAATATTATGAACAGGTTTTACATTTAAACTGCGGTTATAGTTCTGTACTTTGTTATAAGTGAAAACAACAATGATCTAGAAGAAATGATCAGGAAGAAGTAGTTTTTTTCTGCACATTCTGGAGGTATAATGGCAATTACCTTTGTTGGTGATTATCATGATTATATAAAATGTCCCACGAACGATTATTGTGTACCCTTTTTATCACAATAAACGATATTATTGTCCCGTCCCTAATGTCGAGAGCGGGATTCGAACCACCAACCTCCGGATTAGTACTTTTGGTACAGAGGGATATCAGTCTGTCACCGCTTCCTCCATCGCACCTCAACCCAGATTCAGACAATACCGTGCAATCAAGTTTGTTTATTTCAGTGGGTTATGGTTAGGATGCATGTGAAATGAAGGAGCTCATTGGTCAGCCATCATTTTGAACAAAATCAAACTTCCCTCGCCTCAGATTAACAGCGTTTAGTGCTTTCCTCATTGATTATGCAGACATCCGTATCAATCACCTTTGTTATTTTTCCATTCTTTTTTTCCTTGTAAGCAGCCACATTTGTTTTGATACGGACGGCGCATTCGTGCCACTGATTGGCTAATCCACCCGTCAATCACCCCCATCTGAACTGAGGGAGAAATGGCCGGTGACCAGACTCAGATCTTTGTAAAGTATTGTGTGTATTCTGGATTCCAGCCAACACATACAATGACCAGGCAAAACATTACGACCACCTGCCTTATTCGCAGTCATAGCTTTACTCTCACATCACTAAACTCGTATCTGTAATTCCAAGCCAAAAATCTGTTCATTCCCATGTCGACAATGTTTGGAAGTAGCATTTATGATGGCTATTCAGTTTTAATTAGATGCTAACACAACCTTGGCTAGCACTCATTCATCATTGAGTGCCGCTGATAACCTCCAGGTGTTTTTCCATTGTCACACTAAACAAGGCTGGCTTTCATATTAGGCCAACAGTGCGCATACAGATGGATGCTGATGGCATGGGCTAAATCAACAAATGGGAGGCAATGGAGAGGAAGAATTAGTTGTGCTTTTCCCAACCAAAGAGTGTCCCCTCATTACTGCCCTGCTGAGGGAGAGGAGGGCAGGAGAACACTGAAGCAAGACGGAGTTTAGAACTGTAACCCTGTTCTCAAAACCTGGGACACTGTGTGAAAATAACAAAAACATGACTCATTAGCTTGAGTCACGTCTGCATTAAATACTGTATGTCTATTAAATATTATTGGCCAATAGAATCTTGTGATGTCATTTTAAACTCGGCAACGGTGATTTTCGATGTTATTTTGGATCAGAAAAATACAAAATGTTGTTTAAGTATTACGGTTAAAATACAGACTTACTACATTAGATCTAAAAGAAAATAGGTAATAGCATAAGCTGTAATGATAGTAAACTAAATATTTACCCAGTTAATAATTTGAGGAGTAAAACAGCTGTCTATCAGTTTCATAAAGAACAAAACAGTTCGCTCCATAATTTGATTCAACATTTCATGCAATAAACATTACATTTTGAAAATTAATATTTGACATAACGGCTGTCTGTTTGCGTGTGGGGTTGGGCTGGTCCATACTGACATATCCCATGGGATTAGACTGCTTTGGTCACTCTATACTGACATTGACTTTGGAGCGTTCTCCTTAACTGTGAAATCCTAATTAAAAAGCATGCGGCCGATGGCTGTGATGGATGCAGGTCGGCTCTGGGGTGAGGGGTGAAGAGGACCTCTCTGCAGAGGGGCTTTTGTGTTTTATCAGGCACACGGTGCACAGCCAAATTAGGCAGAACCCGGCCATCTGCTGAGTCTATGGGCTCTATTGTCCAGCCCTGTCCCCAGTGTCTCAGAGAGCCTCCAAACCACGGTCAGTCCAGACCAAAAGAGCAGACAAGACCAGGAAATATTGAGGCCAGCATGGGCACACAAAATGGGATCTAAAATGCTCTAATAATTATACCATGTTAGGAAAATACATTCAGTTCTACGCACTAAAATATCTGAATTACTACTAAAAGCACTGTTAGGCTTCCATTGCAGTCTGTCATCCACTACTATTATTATAATTACAACACAGAAGCAACCCATTATCCCATTAGGGAGTAAGCAATTTATGGTAACAGTACACATAATAGCCTTAAGAAAGCATTAAGAAAGCCTTCATTCATAATCGTTTATTAAGAATGATTCAGGCGCTGTAACTCCTAACCCTAATCATAAAAATAATTCTTAAAACGCTATTAAACTATTAGTTCATTATGAATTCAGTCTTTCCTCATGCTTTATAAGGATCATTAAGGTGCAGCATAAAAAATATGATTCAGTAAAAGTAAGATGTATCCACAAAAAAATCTGCTTTGCACTACTGGGAGCCGCACAAAATAACAGAGATTTGACAAAACATCAGAACATGTGGGGTCAAAATGAAAGACTCTCCAAAAGAAGTTCTTGTGCCGCAATGAAAGGCCTTTGGGAATGAAAAAAACCCCGCTGACCAAACACATGACCTCCAGAGAAAGTGAAGGTGAAGAAAGCAGACAAAACAAGCTCTGAATGGGCCAAGACAGAAAGTGCCAAATAATAGGAGTATAGGGCTTTCGAAGGACCCCGTGTGCGCTGGCTTTTTCTATGCTGTGTGAACAAAACTGGCCAGATTCCCAAGCTTCATTAGAGAGGCTGCATGCGTGTTTGGGTGATTATCATACACACTGTTTGGACCTTCTATTCACGCAGTCATTGTTCAGGTCGTGCTCTTTTTCCAACCATCCTGCCTTAAACTCCATGGAAACCCACATATTCTCCTCACAGATATTGTCCTTTTGCATAATATGAAGCTACAGAAAGAGTCAGATACTTGGTTAATTGGGTTTCAAGGTGACTTAGTAGATAGAGAAAGGTTGGGGGAAGAAATTTGTTTGTGGCCACACATGAATGCGTCAATTTAAATAGGGTAAAATGTGTGGAACAGAAAAGCAGACAAGGCCAAATGGACTGGAACTGGATTTAATAGCTGTGGCATCTTTGTGCGAGTTGTGTGCCAATAGCTTTTAAGAGTAGCATTTTAGTAGGTAATCAAAAAATCAGATGACAAAAATACAACATTTGAACTTTTTTCACATGTCGCAGGAGGTGGAGTGGGCCTGAAGGAAAGTGTACTCTGAACATATAGACAGTACTCTGGATTACACAAAGAACAGCTAAAGACACATGCATTTATCCACTGTAGAGTTATACTGAAGTCTTTACATTTAGTCTACTTTGAATAACTGGACACTGTTTTTGAAATCGAAATGTTTTGAAACTCCAAAAGTAATTTTCAAGGCTTTCATTTAAAGGTACTGGCCTGAGAAGCAAGAGCTTATACTTCCCTGAGCTAGATTAATTTCAAGAACAGTGTCCAGATTACTCCATTCGAAACCTTTCCTACCATGGACAAAAGAAAGTCTACACTAGTCAGATAAAATAATTACATTTGGCTGCTCCCTTTTCATCAGTCCATTGTTACTTGGCAAAATGCACACCCAACCAACCAACCAAGTATTACTGCGACCGGAGTGGGCACAACAACTGTATATACTTGCGTTGGACTCACAGACTGTATAAAGAAGTGGACTAAGGGAGAATGACGTCACCCACAGTTTTCGGCTCCAGTCAAATGAAGCTCATCGAGGCTAGAGCGGTTATAGTGGCGAATTTGAAGCCGAGTTTCATATTTGGAATTCCAACCACAAGCATCATAGCAACCAAAGAGCCAATCCTGAGCCAGGCTGTTGAAGGTAACGCCCCTTCCCGCCCACAACACTGGTTTAGTAGTGGGCAGACACTTAGCAATGCTGTCAATCAAACCTGTTGCTAACGTTAGCGGGAGCAACATTGGGGAAAGAATCCGCCTGATTTGTCTGTTATTAATGTATATTTACATCACAATAGTGAAATAAAAATACCAGGATCATGTACAGTGGGTTAATACAAAATTTTAAGATCAAAATGACGAGCCTGACAGCACCAGTTATGGAGAGAGGGGCAAAAGTGAATTAGAGCCGGATTAGAGAGTCCATGGAGCCGGAAATGCACCCATGCTCACTTCCAATTTGGAACGTGGCAGCTAGCAGGTTAGCTATGTCCATTTATATACACAGTCTATGGTTGGACTGATAATGAGCATCTCATGGGTGTTAAAAACAGTGTAACTAAATGAGTAAACACTGTTTGCAAGAGATTTGATATAAGCATGTGTATTGTAGGTTTACATAATAAGCTGATTATACCCTGCCAAAATGTGGTTGCCAGAGTATCATCATTATAAAGTTTGTGAAGTTTTAGAAAAGTTGTGGTTCTTATTGATTACACACAACTTCTGCAATGAAGTAGCATCTTTAGCGACAATGACAACAATACATTTTTAAGTTGCATGGTATATTGGGGTTTATTAGGTTTAAGACCAGGGTTAATATTGTGATAAATGGCCCTGGGACACCGCATTTAACATTTTAATAATCCACGCATGGAGGAACTAATACTTTGTGCTGAGCGTGTCGCAGAGATGTGTGTGCGATGTGCTGAGGCCCCATGATGCTAGCCATTAGACAGGAGTAAGGCGGCCATGATGAATCGGCACTTAGCCCAGGGAAGCGCACTTGCTCAATGGGCTGTGAATCTCCCGCTGCCACTGTCAGCCTCCAGAATGTTAAATAAAGTTATTTGAATATTTGTAATATTAATGTGCCAGCGTGTCAAAAACCCACTGAAGCCCGGCGCTGGGAGGAAATATCTGGAGATTGGGTAAACCTATAGGGCCTCTGTAATGAAGAATTACAGAAATACTCAACCAAAGTAAATATATTGGAGTGCTAGGGTGAATTATGGTTGAGGCAGGCTGAAGGCGGTGTGTGAAGAGAAGTTGAGGCGTTGCAAACAAAACTTTTACATTCAACTATGCATAACCTCGTATCTAAATGTGTTTTTGAGAAATTCTTGAGTATTCTTCAAAGCCTACTATCAAAATAAACACTAAGACATGGTAGTATGTGTTTTCATTTACAGTCTACATTATACAGAATGCAGAGAAACAGTCAAATGAGCAATTCATGATAAGACACTTGAATTAAATGTATAATAAAAGTATAAACATTGCACTACAATTAATGGAAACATACCTCAGGGAAAGGATTTTCAGGATGGTTGCCTTGAAAGTGTTGGCAAAGTTTTGGTTCAGTCGCTGAAACATCGTAGGCCTAAAGGCTTCTGTTTCTTTTGCCACTCAATGGGAAGAGTAGATCATAAAATGTTGACAATAAAAAGTACTGAAATTCATTGTTTTGTTCTCGCAACTTTGAGGCAATTAGCTGTGGATCACTTTGGAGTTTTAAACATCTGAAAAATTATCCTAGCGGGGCGTTTATTGACTTGTAAGGCACATTAAAATGATCCATGATAATAATAGCGAAATAAAACGTAGCTTGAAGAAAAGCTAAGTAACCAAGGTGATTGCATAAATCACTCAGCGGGAGACGAGAACATTGAGAGTGCATGACGACTTGAGCAAAGTCACCAAATCACTGTTTTATTAGCTGAGAAGGACAAGCGCTATCCCAGGCTTTGCACTGGTGAAGGTGGCGGGTAGCTATTTGGAATTGTCTACGCTCCATTTAACAGCAAGGTAATAAAATATTTAGCTAGCTGCTTACATAGCCATAGGGGAGAGTGAGAGGGAGAGCGCATCCGGAGTTAGAGGGTTACCCAAATGGATGGCGTGGGAGCTAGGGAGATGCTAATGACATGGGCACGCTAGCATATACAGAAGGGCTCAACATGGTCTGACAATACTAACTGGAACAGCTAGCAGCACGCGCCCCGAGATTAATTAGCGACGTATTGATTGGGGAGTGCAATCAGGCTGAAGTGGCTCAAATACACAGGGTGCAAT
The DNA here is from genome assembly GCA_000787095.1 of Periophthalmodon schlosseri. Lineage (NCBI taxonomy): Eukaryota > Metazoa > Chordata > Actinopteri > Gobiiformes > Gobiidae > Periophthalmodon > Periophthalmodon schlosseri. The sequence goes on along the minus strand of KN483507.1, from coordinate 95,620 downwards.
GGAATCGCTCTTATACATCCAATTAACTTAACTTTTCAATATCACTATACAATTATGTCAGCGCCAATGAAAAACTCTCCATAAAGATTAACAAGCCATTATAATTAATAGACAGACGCTGGGTTATGCTAGCTCGTCATGTTAAAGAGCGCATAAAGTCAAAGTAGTTATAGGCGCGCGATATGTATTGGGAATAAGTCAACCCGTGTTTCTCAGACTGAATCAACGATGTCTAAGCAAGAAAAAAGTGAGATTTTAATAAATTATGGATAAATTAAATGTTTTAGATGCATAATAGGTCAAAGAATGCAAAATACCATCTTTGTGGCTTTACTCACTGTGTTTTTTTGCAGAGAAAAGTGGATTTCTGTCTCATCAGAAATGCATAATTTACAGATTAAAAAAAACTTTCTCACACCTTTTTAGTGTAAATGAAATATAAGGATTACCTGTTCTATTCTGTATAGTAACTTACATATACTGTACAATGTAACAGTCCAACAGTCACTCAACAAGTTCCATTTAAAACTCTTAAACCTTTGTAACTGGTCCATGAAGGGAACTGTGCTAATGGCCAATTACTTGTTAGTGAATGTCTCGACTTATAATTTATTGCCTGCACACACTTGCCATACAGAAGCACCACGGAGTGGAACTTTCCTGTTTAAATAATTGATAACCGGTCTAAGACTGTATGCTAAATGATGGCGTAGTAATTGCTCTAATAGGAGAGGCTTCACACTGGACGGAGATAAAAGTTCTTTGTCTCCAGAGAATATGCCAATAGAGATAGAAATTTTTACATCGTCTGCAAGTTCTCCTTAAATATTCTGAAGAAGCTACTGTGTAGGTTTCTTAATAAAACCTTTTACTAAACTTTCAAAAAGAGCATAGGAAAATGTTTGTGAAGTTTAAATGTCAAACTATAGTGAAATTGAATTTGCTCAAATACGCGCAAAGATGAGAGGGATGTGGGATTTTGAAAAATACATAAACGGTCAAATGGTCAAATGTTTTAGATAGCGATTTTCCACCTTCAAAGCTCTCAAAGCGCTTTACATCAAGGAACCACTCGCCCATTCACACACACATTCAAACACCAGTGTACGCAGACACCGGGGGCCAGGAGGGTTAAGGACACAACTACAGCATTCATCTGCGGGAGCTGGAATCGGATCTGACCTCAACCAATGATGTTTATGTCAAGAGCGGGATTCGAACCGCCAACCTTCAGATGAGTGGAGAAACGCGCTACCAACTGAGCAACTGTCACTATATAACTACAGGTTAACATCTTAAGATATTTTGGTTTGGGGATGCAAAAGAAAGAAAAGAAATTGGATGACTGGGAAGTAGAACATTAAAAAAAATTTGAACCTAAAAGTTGATTGCAACCTGAACTGCAACATTTCTTATACTCAGTAATGAACTAAGAGACAAAAGAAGTTCAAATTTACATTAAAATCAGAAAGTAAACGTGAGTCTATATATATGCAAGCACGACTCACAAAGGTTCTTCTTCTTCTTCTGTTCTCAACTTAATTTACCATGCAAGGAAAACAGCCATATACAGACAGTAATGTGAAATGAAATGACCTGTGAACATTATCAACATTAGAATGAGATGAAATAAGCACTTAAAACATGACATCGAATACATTCACTGGCACCTTTAACGTAATTCCATTAGTGGCGCTTTCAGTGGGTGGGCTCCGGGTTTACAGTAGACACAGCCAGATATGCGCCACTGTTATGGTATCTGTTTATTGATCAGCACCAGTCAATCTTATCGGCGCGCCACACATTTCTTCACCCAAAGCTCTGGAGGCGGCTGGCCAATATAGAGTCATGCAAAAAGCCCCCAAGTCACCATTTTATCGGCACAACCTTGGACGCGCTTCGGCTTTGTGAGCATGTGGGATGGTAAGGTGCGATAGAGGACAGACAGGGGTGAGAGAAGGTGACCAAGAAAAGTCCAGCCAATGCTTCTTATTCACTGTATTGAAGCCCAAACTGCAAAAGTTGGCACCATAGACGGTATATATAAATGGACATAGTTAACTTGCTTGCCGCCGCGTTCCAAACAGGAAGTGAACATGGGCGCGCTTCTGGCTGCATCGACTCTGTCTGCTGTCACGCTCGTCATTTTGGTCTTAAACTGTTCTTATTAATTCGCTCTACATGATCCTGGTATTTTTATTTCGCTATTGTGTCCATAACTCGCTCCAGATTGGCTCTTTGGTTGCTATATCGCGGTCAGACTGCCAGATATGGAACTCTGCTCCAAATTCACCCCTTTAATGGCTAGTCTCGATGAGCTTCATTTGACCGGGTGACGTCACATTCCTTAGTCCACTTCCTTAGTCCACTTCCTTAGTCCACTTCCTTAGTCCACTTCCTTATACAGTCTATGGTTGTGACATTGATGTAAAAATAAACAGTAGATAAATAAACACAAATTTGGATAATTCACAGATGGAACAAATTAGTACTTTTAGCAAGATAGTGGCAAGTGCATTAGCCATGAACAAATATTGTGAATTCGGGTTTGAGACTGGGTGAGACTACACTTGAAACAGTGGAAAATAGGGCCACATTTCAACAAGAAATGTAGTGGTTTTGTGTAGAAGCAAATTATTCCACTAATATATTTTGTAGTAAAAATAAAAATGTTTTTTATTCGCTGTATTGAAGTCATAATTGCAAAAGTTGGGACACAGATTTAAAAATAAACAGTAGCTAGATCAATACAATATAGTGAAAATTCACAGATGGAACAAATTAGTACTTTTAGCAAAATAGTGGTTCTTATAAGTGCTTTTAGCCATGAATGAATATTGTGAATTCAGGTTTGAGACTGGGTGAGACTATACTTGGAACACTGGAAAATAGTCGTAGTAGTTTTATGTAGAAGCAAATTACTCCACTAATCTATTTAGCAGTAAAGATTTACAAGTTACAAGTTTACAAGTTGCAACAATCTGTCATAAACAAATGAAATGTCATTGTTTATAGCGTACACAGCCTATTGGACTATACTGGATTGAACATATACTCACTATATACACAATGTCCCATCTATTTCTGATTTGAGGTGTGCCTATTCTTCCGAACTTTCAATGCACCGCGCTGAGCAGCATCAAACCTCTCGCCATCTGCAAAGTAGGCTACACAGAAGGCAGCCACTCGCTAAAGATTAAGAATCAATGCTAATGCGCCTTTGTAGAGAGACGGAGGTGGATGCGATCAAGGGAGATGGGGGCTTGTCGCACTCAGCAAAACGCAAGAAACACAATCAGATCAGCCTCAAATGGTGCAGAAAACCTGTGATCCAAGCTGCGCAGATGTCTTGTTATACCATACGCAAGCCCAAAATAAAACTTATTCATGTCGTGTGATGTGATGTTTTTGTAATATGAGTGGTCCATCAATATCAAACAGTGCTGAGAAGTGATACAAGTAGCACTTAACGAAGGAATAGGAAGTGGTGTTTGACAAAGACTTAAGATGTGACAGCTTTCATAGGAATGATCCAATTTACATCTTGTTACAATAGATAGGGAGTTAAAGGGACTGTACGTGACTTTTTTGTGAAATAAAGTAGAATTAGTTTTGAGATATATTGTAAAAGCAGCTCTTCAAAGGTCAAGGTCAAAATATGACCACTGTGTTGCTGCCTGGATCTAATTATAAAGCATTTTATTGTACGTGAACTAGCAGGTGTGCTGTTAGCATGCTAGTCGTTATCTGTATTACTGTTACGGCAAACTCAGCTCTGTGAAAAGTGCTTATAAACTCATTGGGGTGAATTATTATAGGGTGTTCGAGATGTGTTAGAAATGTGAGGAACAACTTCAAACTCTTGCAAACTGTTTAAAATGAACTAGTTCTGTTTTTCACATTTCAGTCAGTCAATTTTAAGTGGTTTTGTTCTGGTTAGTCTGGCATTAGACCAAAATTAGTTTCGATTTTGGATTGGATTGAAAATCAGGATTCTTAACCAAAAAGACTTTAAAAGCTGTTGTTACTCACCGCGGCAAACGTTCCCATTGTCCGGCTCAAACCCAGCCTTGCACGTGCAGCTTCCAATAGGAACCATCCACTCTCCGTCTCCATTACAGTACAGCTTTATAGGGACATCCACTTCTTCAGAATTGGCTATGCACATCCCTCTAGCGATGACCAGCGAGGTGCTCTCTGCTCCCGTCATCGTCTCGGGAAAAATCGCAAAGTTTTGGACCACGCTCGGGCACTTCTTATAAAAAACTCGGACAGACAGAAGCGACATGCATGCCCCATAGTCCTGAAAGGCTAAATAGAAACCGTTTTTTGATAAAGGCCCAAAACTTCGCACCTCCGAGTTGACCTTCATAAGTCGCCCACCAAAGTCCACCTGGGAGAAGCTCTCGTCTGCTGCTATCGTGTCCACTTTCAGATAAGGAGCCTCCATCCAAAAAGCAGTTCCTTTGGTGGCTATTACAGCGTCTGTCTCATAGTAGTAAAGGTTAAAGGTCTCTTTGCAGGACCCCGGGACGTTGGGTATGGAGCTACAGTCCCGTACTGTGAAGCGGATCTCCACGTAGATTCGCTGTGCCCCCCGTCGGTCGATAAAGGTGGTGAGGAGCCAGTTGTTTTGGCTGGGCTCAAAGACGTTACACACCTGGTACGTCCGGATAGTGTTGAGGTTCTCGTCGTAGCCGCTCACCTCCTCCCACTGAGAAGAAAAAAAGAAGAAATGGATTAGTTGTGAGAATTTTAATAAAATTTATTACATTATACACATTGGTACATTTATTGGTAGCTGTGGATCAGGAACCCCTTTTTAATGGCAAATGATTATTTACCACATTCATGCACCAGTGTACGCAGTCACTGGGAGCGAGGCCAGTTAAGTGTCTTATGCCCAAGGACACAACGACAGCATTCATCTGTGGCAGCTGGGGCCAAACCGCCAACCTTCAGATCAGAGGATGAGCACTCTACCGTCTGAGCTACTGTCAGAATCATTATGTTATGTAATGTAATGTCCCAATTTCAACAACTGATTATGCACGAAACATAACGCAATATTTAATTCAATGCATTCCCGTTTTACACAGTACATTTTTATCGAGATAAAGCATGCTAATATGAGTTAAGCTGCTAACAATTTGTACTCTTATTACCAAACTCCCAGAGGCCATGTATTTGAGTCGACTTCCTGGATTAAAAAGAATATTTCACCGGCCAGACTTTGGAGCTTATGCATCCACCGAGAATACGCAGTTGTCCATCTTCTCTCTGAACCATAAACAATTTCTTAAAAGATAAAAAAATACCTCTTATTCTTGCTCTCACAGCTGTAGTTTGCGCACGCCACTGTTTAAGAACAAACCTAGTAATTACTTTGGATGTTGCCGAGCAGAACCGGCGCTGAGTTATGAAAATAAGGTGTGTGACAAATTCAAGATTATAGGCTGCTGAATAACAATTAGAGCGACAGGACTGCTAGTGCGTTAGCCAAAAGCAGGTTCGCGGGAGTACATTAGCATGCAGACGGCACCAAGATACAGTTGCGGCCTTCACTGGCAGGTGTGACCCAGAAACTATGCTGGATGAGCGTCAGAACCCACCGCAGGCTGTTAACTCCAAAAACATGATGGAAATGTGCTATTAGCTTCGGGCTGGATTCACTGAGAAAGAGATCTAGCAAATTGTAAGAAGGGCATGCAGACATTTTAGAAGTTGTAGTCCACGGCAATTCTGTTACGAAATGTACAAATTCATAAAGGAAGATATTGATTTTCTGCTTCCACTGTCAGAGGCTGTATGACTGGATTCTACTGCAGTAACTGTGAGCTACAAATAAAAGTTTCATCAAAAGGTAAGGCAGGAGTTCCTCAGGAGTTCCCCAGACTCATATTCATATTAATAGGATATATAATAGACTCTTATGATATATCTTTACAAGTCCCCTCTTCTTGCAGACCTTTACAATTGTTCTGTCAAATTTAATACATAGCGCACAAGACCATGAGCCTAGTCACTATTCCCATATTACATTAAAGGGCTCAAGTGGAGGAGTTCAAGTATCTCGGGGTCTTGTTCACAAGTGAGGGAAGGATGGAGCGTGAGATTGACAGGCGGATCGGTGCAGCATTTGCAGTGACACAGTCGCTGTATCGGTCTGTCGTGGTAAAGAAGGAGCTGAGCCGAAAGGCAAGGCTCTCGATTTACCGGTCAATCTACGTTCCTACTCTCACCTATGGCCATGAGCTTTGGTAATGACCAAAAGGACAAGATCGCGGATACGAGTGGCCGAAATAGGTTTCCTCCGCAGGGTGGCTGGGCGCTCCCTAAGTGATAGGGTGAGGAGCTCGGTCACACGGGAGGAGCTTGGAGTACACGTCGAGAGAAGCAGCTGAGGTGGCTCGGGCATCTGTTCAGGATTCCTCCTGGATGCCTCCCTAGGGAGGTATTCCGGGCACGCCCCACCGGGAGGAAGCCCCGGGGAAGACCCAGGACACGCTGGAGGGACTATGTCTCTCGGCTGGCTTGGGAACGCCTTGGGGTTCCACCAGAGGAGCTGGAGGACGTGTCTGGGG